>MJUT01028868.1:533139-546475 GCA_002080005.1 Gigantidas platifrons | reverse complement strand
CACCTTGGATCCGCCAATGCATCTAATATGGTGCTCATTGAAAACATTTGTAACGAGTGGAGTTTCTTACGTGATTACCCTGTCAAATATGATATACACAGTATTAGGAATAGCTGTCCGTCGGTTCGTTCGCTTGTTTGTCCCTTCGATCGTATCGATAAAAACCGGAAACCCAAAATAACAGATAGCAACAGGGACACACACATAAATAGAGACAAGCAGACAAATTGATAAATATATCTTGAACTGAATAAAACGCATTCAGGCGACATTGCTTTTGATACCGGAATTTTAGTCCTAAAACGTCGAAATATGACGTTACCATATTAGACGCATTATCGTGCGTAACTGCCGTCCTAGTTGTCGATCCTGTTTTGCTGTACATAATCTGGGATATGTATCGCTACCTAATGATGAAAAGCTTTGTGAAACAAGCATAGCCTTTTAATTTTTCATCTGGTTTCCAGTGATTGTAATTTTAACTCCTTTATGTTGGTAACGGAACCCGGCTCTCTATTGTGCTGATGTTTAACGGGTTGCTCTTCTTTGCACCATTAGTATTCTTTACATGATTTTCCTGATATGAACCCCAAACACTACTTGCTTGATATGCTCTTTTTTTTTAATTTCCTGTGGGAATTTGCTAATATTTCTCAGTCCTCAGGAAGCCAGGTGATTTATTTGCTTTAGTTGTTATGTTGTCGATATGTGTATTCCATTTGAGCGTGTTTGTAGATTGAACTCTTAAAAATACGGGATTCGGTCTACATTTTCCAAAGGCTTTTTCTTGTAACACTTGGAAGCATTAAATCTCATCTGACATTCTGATGCCCAATTCACTAGTTTAATGTCCAG
The DNA here is from genome assembly GCA_002080005.1 of Gigantidas platifrons. Taxonomy (NCBI): domain Eukaryota; kingdom Metazoa; phylum Mollusca; class Bivalvia; order Mytilida; family Modiolidae; genus Gigantidas; species Gigantidas platifrons. The sequence continues at coordinate 545,620 of MJUT01028868.1, read as the reverse complement.
ATCTTTTTGTACCTGATTACAGTCATCAGTACATTCTATTCCCTGGTATAAGAGGCTGTCATTTGCAGACAGAAGTAATTTCGAGTTGATGTCATCTCCAGTGTCATTTATGTATAGTAGGAACTTTAATGGTTCTAACACCTTGTTTCTTGTGGTACACTTGAGTTTACACGAGCTTTTCCCCGTTCTACAGCCGCACACTATTGACGCTGAGTGGACCATACATTTATATTCTATTCATGTATTTTACCTTTTATCCCACAATGCTCCAATTTTCGGAGAAGCCAGTCATTAACCCAACATTAGCACAGCTCACCACTTAACAATATCACAATATTTTATTAGCATGAACACATTTACAAAAAATGTCTATGGTCATTAATAAAACAAACTAATAGGGTTATGGTGTTTAACGCCACTTTCAATAATATTTCAGTTATATAGCGGCGGTTAGTTTTATTGGTGGAGGAAACCGGGGAAACTACCGACATGCCGAAAATCACTGAACAACTTTATCGCATAATGTTGTTTCGCGTACATCTCGCCATGATCGGGATTCGAACTGGCCGCATTAGTGGTGATAAGCACCGATTGCAACTACCATACGACCGCGACAGCTCCTCCAGTTTTGTGATAATATGTGGTCTTTGAGTGGAAGCAGTTCGGTACAGGTTTTTATCGTTTGTTTTAATATATGTTGATGTTGGAGATCCATTTTCAAGACAACAAGGTTGGGATCCCATTAACCGGTTTAGGCCGCCACATTTTTCTGCCTGTCATAAGCCAGGACATAGATTTCTAACGTCATATGTCGTAGTCATTATTGTGTTCAGTGAGTTAATATGAGCGGTGATTGTTCGTTTTGATGATATTGGTGGAATTGTTAACCATCAAGTGTTGCTTAAACTTTCTTTTCATAATATACATGTATACTGATTGAAGATTTATCAACTCGTTTCATAAAGAAATCGATATTAAAGTTCAGGAGTTCAAAGACGGCCAATCATATTGTATATAATTGTTCTTTAAGTCATCATATTGACATACATACACGTGATCTAGTGGAAAAATAAGATTATGAAGTTTCTTTTTGGACACATTTTAATGTTATTGTTTGTCAGAAGATGTAAATACAGGAACCTACACGTAGTATTCTTGTAACATGAATGCATTCTTTTCCTTCGATCTTTTCTTATGGTTTATACCGTAATGTAAGCTAAGAACTATAAAATAATACACGCAGATACGAGATATTTCACACTTTATAGATCTTGGCTGTAGTTTTATTACTCTCAGAGAGTCGTACACAGGGGCGGATCCAGGGGTGGGGGGCGCTCCCGGCGCACGCCCCCCTAAAATTGAAAAAAATATGATTTTTTTGCGTAAAATCGTGATTTTTCACACGAAATACCCCAAAAATTTTCGCGCCTCGCTTTTCTCGGCGCGATTATTTTAAATGCGCCACCCTAACTTGAAATCCTGGATCCGCCCCTGGTACAATAATCAACGACCTAGATGTGATATTGCATGGCTTCATGTTACAAATCATTTTACCTCTGTTTTCCCCGAGGCACCATCACGCGTCGCGTTCGATTGTTTAACTCAGAAAACCATGGAATAAATATTGCATAAATTTGATTTGATATTGACGAACGATTGAACTTACCTCCTTTTCAGCATACAAATCCGTGGTTATAGTATCTGATCGGAAGAACGCCGATTTTCGCGTAAACAGTTGGGATAGATATTAATGCTTGTATATGTTTATTAAATAGTAATCCTTTATTCTGCATTGTATTTGTTGTAATATCTAATCATTGTAATACTTATGCCCCTTGTGGGTCCTTGATTTGGTAAATAAATTTCTTATTCTTATTCTTATACCGTGATGTAGGATTAAATCTTTAAACGTTGACGTCACTAAAAAATGTTTTAGGCACAATTACGTATAAATGACTGTGACCCAGGCAAAGTATTATTTAAATAGTCCGGTAAGTTTCTCATTTGAGTCACTTTGCATTCGAATATATAATAATTTTGAACAATTAAAGTAAATTAAGATATACTTTAGCCAATATCAAGGGCAGATAGAGTAGTTCTTTAACTGTATTACATAAACTCTGTTCAATCGTTGTCAATTTACGTTCTTGTAAACACCTAATTATGTTTATTATTGACGCATTTAAAAGATATTTATAGAAATAATGTTTTAAAAAATAAACATAGAAGATATTAAAATGATAGATTTATAATCACCGACAAACAAATAAAATTGTTACATAGTAAAGTCATGCTAATATAAAATTACTCAGTGAAGCAAATATTTTTTCCTTAGAATGTCTTGAAAATGTATGTTTTATTGTCACCGTTTTACTTGTAATTTAAAGGATTAATATGCATACATGTACATTCGAGACGCGGGGGAGTAATCTAAATACGTCGGTTCTGCTACGTAGGTGGCACAACATTACCTCTATTGGTTATATATTCGGGACGAGAACAAATTCAAGAAATACACTACATAGAAGAGTTTGAAGATACCAAAGGGGTAATCAGAATCCGTAAATCGGCGAAGAATAGACTACACAATGGCCGAAAGAAAAAGGACAAACAACGATCTACAAAACATACACATAAAACTAAAGATCGAGTAACATGAACCCCACTAAACACCGGGTGTGAACTCAGGTGCTCCGGAAGGTTAAGCAGTTCCTGCTCCACCAATGGCACCCGTCGTCATATCGATAGTTACAAATACGGTGATAATGAGAGAGGGCTGGGCGAACCAGAGCAACTACTTCTGATTGCCACTGAAAAAAAAATACCCTATTTTTAGCATCGAGTTTTATGAATTTATATAAATAGACTATTTAGTATTATAGAAAGCACACGAATGAGTGAGATAATGATTGTTGTTTAACGCCAAATCAGCAATTTTTCAGCCATATCATGACGAAAACAGGTTACATTCGATGAGATGATAATGATGTCTGCTTTGTACTTGATGATTAGTTGGATTTTTATATTGCAAGCGCACAGAAACAACATTCTGCGGGTAGACACATTTCTCCACTCGTATACATTATCCCGATATCGAGCGAACGAGTGTCTTCTCTTTCTCCTTAATGCTGCGTGCTTAGCGGAGAAGCACCAAATACCAATTGCAGTTTTTGGTTTGACCTAACCGGGGCTCGAACCCACGATCTCTTGCACTCGAGATTAGCACGCTAATCATTACACCACCCATGCGGTTACGCACGAATGACAGGTAATATAACGCTTTTACTAAAACAATTGTTCACTCTAATAATTTGTTTTCATTTGCAATGACGACGTTTCATGGCTGTTTTGCTTTTTCATGCCAGAATCTGGGACTCTAAAAATAGTACCATCATCCCCCATAAATTCAATATTTATAGGTCATGTATCATCACTTTCAAAGGTATTAGAGCTAAATGGTTATAAATAATCCTTGTATATGGACTACCAATGTTATCGATGTAACTGCATTTAACATTTTCTCAAAAGACATGCAAAGCACATAATGAGATGATGTCCGCTTTGTACTATACCAACAGCTTAGATTAATTTGAAACAACAGAATGAAAACCATTATCTACCGTAACCAAGACGAGCATGCTAACCATTACACCACATAGGCAGTTAAACTATTACATATCTTTGTGATTATTAATTTTGAATTTCATATCTGGATAATTAGAACAAATATTTAAAAGCATATCTCAACTGAAGCAAATGTTATACTTTAGACCACTAGAGTAGATGTTGTATACCATAAGTCAGTTAAGTACATTTGTAGTACTAACTTTAATCTTCATATTACATTACCGTATTGTGTCATGTCATACATTATTGCGCCCATGGCGAGGCGTACTCGGTACACCATTATGTGATCAAATTTGTCAGCGACTTGCAGCAGGTTGGTGGTTTTCTCCGGGTACTCTGGTTTCCTCCACCAATAAAACAGACCGCCACGATATAACTGAAATATTGTTAAAAGTTGGAATAAACACCATAACCCTAACCTTTACGTCATTGGCATTCCATTATTAGTTATTCAGAAGAATACTTTCAAATTATTCCCCTATTGCAGTCTATATAAACTTGGGAATTTAATTTTTTTAAACCATAATCATCTTTTAGAATACTAAATATATCAAAACCATTTCCTTATTGCCACATATGTTAACTTTTGGATGCCACTGTCTCAGACTCCATAGATCTTACATCCTTGGTTTGAATTAACATTAATCTACATATCACATCAAACCTCAAAACATCAGAAGACTAAAACAGAAGCTGATGGAAACTAGATTACTAGGACAAGGCACAAGACACTCACACATTAGCCACAACAAAAATAACAACTTTCCTACCTCACATCAAACCTAAAAACACCAGAAGACCAAAACAGAAGCTGATGGAAACTATGTTACTAGGACAAGGCACAAGACACATCAGCCACAAGAAGAATAACAACTCTCCCACCTCAAAACACCAGAAGACTAAAACAGAAGCTGATGGAAACTAGGTTACTACGACAAGGCACACAACACATCAACCACAACAAGAATAACAACTCTACCATCACACATCAAACCTCAAAACACTGGGGTCTGTTGTTGAACTTGTGATTAAGCTAATCATACGATTAGCCATAATTACACGATTCATTCCTGATCACATACTTAGCTAATGCAATGATTAACTTTTGTTGCTGAACTCTTTTTTAATCAATGTATTAACTAATCATAATTACTGGTAATCATTGAATTAGCTAATTATGTGATTAGGAATGAATCATGTAATTATGGCTAATCATATGATTAGCTTAATCACAAGTTCAACAACAGACCACAGGAGACTAAAACAGAAGCTGATGGAAACTAGGTTACTAGGACAAGGCACAAAACACATCAGCCACAACAAGAATAACAACTCTACCACCTCACATCAAACCCCAAAACACCAGGAGAAGACATATAGAAGCTGATGGAAACTAGGTTACTAGGACAAGGCACAAAACACATCAGCCACAACAAGAATAACAACTCTCCTACCTCACATCAAACCTCAGAAGACTAAAATAGAAGCTGATGGAAACTAGGTTACTAGGACACGGCACAAAACTCATCAGCCACAACAAGAATAGCAACTCTCCCGCCTCATATCAAACCTCAAAACATCAGGAGACCAAAACAGAAGCTGATGGAAACTAGGTTACTAGGACAAGGCTCAAGACACATCAGCCACAACAAGAATAACAACTCTCCCACCTCAAAACACCAGGAGACTAAAACAGAAGCTGATGGAAACTAGGTTACTAGGACAAGGCAGAAAACTATATAATTTGCATGTGCATTTTTATTACAAATAACTTAATATACAATACAAAACAAAGTTACAAAATATACAATACAAAACATTAGCAGTTTATTTATAGTAAACACAAGGTCTAACTAGCAATCTAAATAAACCATTCACTCATCGTTGTCTAACACAGTGGTGTGTCTTTGATATGCTGCCTGTAAAGATTCATAAATCAACTAAGAGAAGTCAATTATATTTATGTTTTCTTAATCAGTATTTTTGAATAAGTAAACCAGCTGTTGTTTTATTTTTCCTCTTGCTTTGTTCCTGTAACATGCTTGCTATATATCGATCCTGTTTCTTTTGAATTTCAAGTTCATTCAGTTTTTTACGGTAGACTACTTCCTGCTCCTTCACTTTATTTTCCAGTGTTTTTAATGCTCCTGTCTTTAATTCTATATCGTCTTGTTGTTTTTCACATTGTTTTGAAATATCTGCAAAATATGTTTACTTGTTTATTGCTAGTTTCTACTTTTACATTTTTCTAAACAAGAGGTAAATTAAAGGTTATTTTAGACACAAAAACAAATGTTCTTCCATTCATATTCTTTCATCTTTTGAGGGAGATACCTTGTAATCCCATCTAGAATGTAGAAGGATTTTTGCATACAAACATTTTGATAAAATTGTCCATGTCAAAAAGACAATTACTCAATAATGATCTGATCAAACTGTTGTTACAATATGTGAATCTTCGTATGGCAATAAGCAAGCATGCAAAATTTAAGGATTTCCTATTTGAAATGGAAGAAGAGTTCCACGAACAAACTTTTTGAAGAAGTATTCTAACTGAAAAAGGACAATAACTCTTAAAAAAAATAGTCATATCAAATAGTGGAAATGATATGCAAATCTTTATATGGTAATAAGCAAGCCTGCAAAGTTTTGAAGAATTCCCATTTAAAATGTAAGGGAACTTGTGTGTACACACATTCTGATGAAATATTCAAAGTGAAAAGGGCAATAACTCCTTCAAAAATGGTTTGATCAAACTGCTGTAACAATATGCAAATATTCATATGGAATAAGGATGTACACATTTGCAGATATTGTTTTTAAATGTAGGAGTTTCGTGTGCAAACTTTTTATCATGGCTGGGCGGACAGGATGAAAACAATATGTACCTGTATTTCCCAAACCAGAAGAGGGAGACATGAGAACATTTCCAGTAAAATGCATCAACTTGTAGAATAAGCTACTAAAATTAGACGACAGGGTTCAAAGTACATTTTAAATTCAAGGATCCAATATGGCTACTAGTCACACATTTCAAGAAACGTACCCGGTAATGAAATTTTTAGATGCCAGATCAAATTTTAGGACCCAATTTTCGATGGTTCAATTTAATCAAGCATGTCAAAACATTATTTTTCAAAGTAATATTTTATTTGATAACAATTGAATAGATCACAGGGAATCAGCCCACTGAATTATAGTATAGGGGAAGGAGATACTGGCAGATTTTGAAATGGTTTAACATCAATAGTTTCCACCTTATATATTAAGTAAAAATCTAAGTAATAACTACTGCATCAAAATTTAAGTATAATTCTACAAGTTCATTAAATTTATCACAATATCTTTTGCTTTATATTTGTTAGTATTTATAGATGACATTGCATTGCCCATGCTTGATCAGACAGTTTTACTTATCGTAGTCAATAAAATATTAAGTAAAGATTTTCAAACAAAGACTTAGTATTGTTTGTTTACAACTGTTGGAGATTCAGTGAACACGTGGGAAGGGTGAGGATCCTCTTAGCTGGGTTAACCCCCACCACATTTTTGTGCCTGTCCCAAGCCAGGAATTTATTTCCGACTGCATATGTCATAATCTTGTTCTTGTTTAAAGATTTCAGGTAAGAGATAGTTATTTTCTTTTTAACATTGGTAGAATTGTTGACCATCATAGTACATGTATAAACATTCTTTTCATAAGAAAACAAGTAATACCAGTATGAATGGTCACTGTGTTTTATTTTTAATATAAAAAATTCCACTGAAAATTATTCTTGTTTGAAGAGAATAAAATAGGAAATCTAGCTGTATTAGTCCTGAAGATAAGATAGGAAATCTAGCTGTATTAGTCCTGAAGATAATATAGGAAATCAAGCTGTATTAGTCCTGAAGATAAGATAGGAAATCTAGCTGTATTAGTCCTGAAGATAAGATAGGAAATCTAGCTGTATTAGTCCTGAAGATAAGATAGGAAATCTAGCTGTATTAGTCCTGAAGATAAGATAGGAAATCTAGCTGTATTAGTCCTGAAGATAAGACTTATATTGTAATATGTTGATTATGGTCAATTATTGCTATCACTTTCCGTATTGCTATATAAATGTTTTTGTTCTCTCATAATGTAAGGGCTGTTCCATTTAAGTCTACCTGGGGAGTGGGGGTGGGGGGGGGTAATGCCATTTTTTTTATTTTTCTGTTGGTTGTGGGAGTGAAACCATATTTTATGTTGGGTGGGTTTTTTTTTCTATTGGTGGGGGGAGGGGGGTCTGAAATAAGTGGCATTCCCTCCTCCCAGGTACACTAGTATTCAAATGGAACATCCCTAAGTAATTTACCTGTAAATTTTCTTTCAAGTTTTATAGACTTTGATGTTTCTTGGATGGCTTTATTTTGAATGTTCCCAAATCTACAACAAACATTAATATCAAATATACATATACAAGTCAAACATGTCTAAAAGAGTACTTCTATATAGCAATTCACTGTCTATAACATTTTCTCCATTAATGAATAGTACATATAATTGTAATCTGTATATAAAGAACAACTGCTCATAAAGGCCACATTTTCAAGCTACCATGAGTGTCCTTTCTTTATGTATAGGTTTAAATGTATAGTATTGGAGTTATATGCTCACACTGACATTATCTGTTTTTGAGGCATCCTTATTTAGAACTCAAAAACATTACAACGATCACAATACATTTTTGTAATAAATATATGATATCATATTTTACATCCTACATAGTGTGTAGTTGACCTAATACAATATTTATTTGGTCAGTACATTCCATATGTTTGAGTAAATTCCTTATGGGACGAGAGGTTCCGAGAGCGAAGTCACCCCATGTGGAATTTATTCACCACATATATATTGTATTAGACTGATTGATTGATTGATTGTGTGTTGTTTAACTTCCAGCAGCAAATATGTCATGCATATTCAGGATGAGTACCATAGTAGGTCAACTACATACTGTGTAACTAATTGTATAAATATGTTGTAGTTGTATGGGATAATGAAGTTTATTTGATTGATGCAGATTTCAGAGAAAATATAAAAAATTACATATGATGCCTTCAATCTGTTCTACATGCCACTGTTTTACCCAGACAATTTATTATACTAAAGTTGTTCTCCACATGGATATACAGTAACTGAAATAACTGCTCACCTGATATTAAACAAGTTTAGTTTTTATTTTATCCCAGTTGTTTTATAATAAGAGAAGATTGAAATGTGAGAAGTTTAAGATGATAGATACCACCTGATGGCAAGAAATCACATGGTCTCTGGCCAAATATTGTATATCAAACTGCAATTGGTAACTTTACAGAATTGATAAAGGGGGTCGTATAAACTTTTGCTTTATACTGGACAATGTCCTGTATAAAGCATTTAGGCCACGCCCCTTTTTGGAACTTTTGCTTTATACTAGACAATGTTCTGTATAAAGCATTTTTTAAATGAGGCCCATGACAGGGAATATGAATTTTAATTATTTTTTTTATATAGAAAACAGTGAGAAAAAAATATAGTATTGCAGTATAAAGACAATATAGGTATGGTGTCTTTTTATATGAGATTTATTTGTATTTGGCACAAAACAGGGGGACTGCTCGACAGAGCCTCGCAGTACCCCTGTTTCTTAGCCTCATCCAAATAAATCTCATATAAAAAGACACCATACCTATATTGTCTAAATAACAGTATTTAAGTTAACAATTGGTTTAAAGAACTTTAGGAAGAGACACATATATAGTAATATTTCAGAATGACAAGATTGAAATCCATGTTTGGACCCAGAAAACTAGCTTAATCCTGTCACTTTTTATTAATGTGAGGTCATGTATGCATGTATTAAGGGTATCGATTTTGTAAATTATTCAATTGGATTTTGGGACTGTTCAAACAGTGTGGTATTTTTCTGTTAGATTTTGGGACTGTTCAAACAGTGTGGTATTTTTCTGTTAGATTTTGGGACTGTTCAAACAGTGTGGTATTTTTTGTTTTTCATTTTTCTGTTAGATTTTGGGACTGTTCAAACAGTGTGGTATTTTTTGTTTTTCATTTTATTACTTGACTGGTTGAATGTGAGGATGTGATCAACACTTACGCTTTCTGAAATGCTACTTTTTCCCTTTCTAACTGTTTTGTTAATATTTCTATTTCTCCCAAGGCAAATTCCAGTCTGTCTGATACATCATTTAACTGTTTCTTTGTGTTCAGATGAGCTACTCTCTCCTCCTGGTTTATAGTGAGAACAATATACAATAGAACATATCTAAACACACACACTATACACAAGATCTTATTAGATGGGCTGTCGTGGCCGTGATCGCACGGTAGTTGGATTTACAACTACCTATGTAATCAGTGCCTATCACCACTGATTTTGCGAATTCGAATCTTGATCAAGGTGTGGTGTACAACATTATGTGATAAAGTTTGTCAGTGACTTGCGACAGGTTGGTGGTTTTCTCTGGATTCCTCCACCAATAAATCTGACCGCCACGATATAACTGAAATATTGTTGAAAGTGGCGTTAAACATTATCAAACAAACAAAAACAACAAACAAGACCTTATTATGTTCATAATGGACAGATTTGTTGTAATTTATTGAAATATTTAAACTTGGCCATGGGCCTGACATATTTTAACGTTATATATATCAGAACATGATAACATAAATATAGAATAACAGGAGTTATGAAGGGTCTGATCTGACAACTGTGATACCAGTGATAATTTTTGTCGAGATTTTCAAAACTGATGTAATTATTTTTATGAGTAATATCATAATACTGGTATGTCTGACATCACACTGACAGATAATGTTCAGTATCACTCAGTCAATTGATACCAACAATATCCATCGGTGAGATCCATAACAACAATATCCATCGGTGAGATCCATAACAACAATATCCATCGGTGAGATCCATAACAACAATATCCATCGATGAGATCCATAACAACAATATCCATCGGTGAGATCCAAGGTAAAAATGTATAAATTATCAATAATAATTATTATCAAATTATTATTTATTAAATATTAGCAGCATTTTTGTTCTCGTTATGTTATATGGTTCTGGAGGAGCAAGATAATGACCACTATAGTGCCCTCATATCTTTTAAAAAATTTGAGAGCCTTCCAGGATGTTTACTAATGTTGAAATTCAAATATTTTGAACTTGAATTGTTTCTTAAATTGCAAATCGTACTGAGAATATAACTGATATTCAAATTTAAGATCATTTATAGGGAAAATGTGGTTTCATTGGTTCTGTGTGTAACTTTCACATGTTTTATTTATAGTAATTGTGGCCATGTTGGTCCACTGCCAGGGTAATCAGACCACATTTGCTTTAATTTGGCTAAATGATTTCAGTGAAGATTTGTAAATGTGCAAACAAAGCATAATATTTCGGTAAAAATCACCATAATTCTAAATTTAAAAGAAAAACTTGGTATATACATGTACTAAACATCTCTAGTTACAGTTCAAATTTTAGTTGATTTCAACCATTTCTGTGATTTAAATAAATTTCTATTATTAGTAATAGCAGTCATCTTCAATAGACTGCTGGAAAAATCTGTGAAAGTGGACCATCAAAGGATCCTCCTATCAAGCCTGAAGGATTGGCTTAATATTATTTAGTGGTTTCAAAGGAGAAGATTTTCAAATAAATTTACATCAAAATCAGTCTAATTCGCATATTTTCAACAACAAAAAAATCTGCAAAAAGAAATATTTTTGGCAAACTTCCCTATGTTCTATTTATAGTAACAACAGCCATGTTGGTTGACAGGAATGTCCTAATGATCTTTCAAGCCAAGTTTGGTTCAAGTTTGAGATGAGAAAGCCATTAATGCATCATATTAACCTGTAAATCATTCTCAACTTCTTCAAGCTTGCTTCTAGGAACATACTCATCTCTTATACTCCTCTGAAAAAGACATATAATCTAAATACAAAATATTCTTGTTATAATGTTCAACAAGTAATAACAATTTGAATCACATTTTGAGGTAAAAATGTTACTTCAAACATGTTTAAACATATGCTACATTTACCAACTAGAGGCTCACATACCGAATACATCTAAGTTACTATTCAAATCCCATAGGGTTCTATGTTAAAACTATGTCTGCTCATGGCAGCCATCTTGGATGGAGGTAGTAGTCACCAGACACAATTTTAAAAGTATACTACCCAAAAATTGGCTGACTGGTTTCAGAGGGAAGACTTTTAAACAATTTTCCCATGGGGTCCTATGTTAAAACTATGTCCGCTGACTGCAGCATTCTTGGATGGAGGTCGGGCTCATAGGACATAATTTTGAAAGTTGACCGCCTAAGGACCATTCATGCCATGTTTGCTTTAAATTGACTTGCTGGTTTCAGAGGAGAAGACTTTTAAACATTTTTTCCATATGTCCTATGTTAAAACTAAGTCGAGTCATGGTGGCCATCTTGAATTTCCGATCAGTAAACGATTCACAAGTTTAGTACAGGATCACCCAATGATCATTCCTGTAAAGTCACAATTCAATTGGCTTAGTGGTTTCTAACAAGAAGATTTTTAAAATTTCGACCAATCAGAACACATTATGGGCCCTGGCAGCCATGTTGGATTTCCGATCAGTGCCAAAAACAAAAATCTTGTATATGACCATCTAATGAACATTTCTGCCAAGTTTGGTTCAAATCTGTTTCGTGGTTTCAGAAAAAAAGGATGAAAATGTGAAATTCCCATAGGGTCCAATGTTAAACTAAGTCGAGTCATGGCGGCCATGTTGAATTTCCGATCATCAAACGATTCACAAGTTTAGTACAGGATCAC
>MJUT01028868.1:504392-528425 GCA_002080005.1 Gigantidas platifrons | reverse complement strand
TTCAGATCAGCACCAAAAACATAATTTTAGTAGAGGACCATCCAAGGAATATTTCTGCAAGAGATCATTTTTACTGACATTGTGGCTTCTGAGAAGAAGATCTTTGAAGGTATTTACCATAGGGTCCAATGTTAAACTTCATCCTGCTGTGGCGGCCATCTTGGATTTTGGATATGCACCAAAAACATAATTTTGGTAGAGGACCATCCAAGGAATATTTCTGCAAGAGATCATTTTTACTGACATTGTGGCTTCTGAGAAGAAGATCTTTGAAGGTATTTACCATAGGGTCCAATGTTAAACTTCATCCTGCTGTGGCGGCCATCTTAGATTTTGGATATGCACCAAAAACATAATTTTGGTAGAGGACCACCCAAGGATCCTTCCCACCATAAAACAATTCCATTGGCTGTGTAGTTTCTGACAAGAAGATCTTTGAAAATTGAGCCAATCAAAACACATTATTGGCCCTGCCCGCCATGTTGAATTCCTGATCGAAACAAAAAACATATCTTTTATAGAGGACCTCCTGATACACATTCCTGCCAAGTTTGGTTCCATTTGGCTCAGTGGTTTCTGAGGAGAAGATTGAAATGTGAAAAGCTAACGACGGACGACGGAGACGACGGACGCCAAGTGATGGCAATAGCTCACATGACCCTTTGGGTCAGGTGAGCTAAAAAGATAGTACATTTAATTTGTAGAATGGATGTATTGTAATAATACGAAAACATATATAGAGAAATAATGGATAGTGCTTTCAAAGACAAACTCTTCATATCTTTTAACGAATTACAAAATTCAATTCAAGAGTATGAGGAAAAGAACTGTGTTCAATTATATAAACGGACATCTATATATAAGAAATGTATATAGATCTATATAATACAATAAATATATATGATTAATTACAACATTATCTTTTTTGTTGTAAGAATAGACTCTAGATGCTATTCTTACAACCAATTTAATCTACAGGTAATAATTATTCGTTTCTCATTATCTAATCCGTAATATTATTTGTTGTAAGAATAAGATTCACGGCCGATGATATATACACGACCGTCGTGCGCATTCCGGAAAAGTCTATTTACACGACCGTGCTGCAAATAGACAACGCATGAGGATGGGATATATACACGACCGTCGTTTGAATTACACAAGGGAATTCTATTTACACGATCGTCCTGCAAATAGACAGCGCACAAGGATGGGGTATATACACGACGGTCGTGTGAATTATATAAGGGAATTCTATTTACACGATCATCCTGCAAATAGACAGCGCACAAGGATGGGGTATATACACGACGGTCGTGTGAATTATATAAGGGAATTCTATTTACACGACCATCCTGCAAATAGACAATGCATATGGATGGGATATATACACGACGGTCGTGTGAATTATATAAGGGAATTCCATTACACGACCGCGACGTGTGGAATAGACAGTACACACGGGTGGGGGCTACCTTGCAAATAGATATAGGGTCCTATTCATCTCGCAGTTTTGGTGATTTACGAACGATAATCCATGGTATATAGAGTTTATAAGCCTTAAAACTTGTATTCAGAAAATACTGCACCTACCCCCTTTTTTCTAACAAGGTTTCTAATTTAACGGATTTTTTCTGGCTGGCTGCCCCCACACTGCCTTTCCACTTTTAAAAATTTTTAGTAAAAAAAAAAATCTTTTGCTCGTCAAGGTTTTGCTGACTGGCTTCCCCACTTTTTCAAATCTGTGACGTTTTATTTTTCTTGTCAACTTTTTTTCTGACTGCCCTCTCCCCTTTGAAAAATGATGCTTCGTGCCTGTACTGTTCATTATTTGAAAGGCATCAAATGATATGAAGCAGTGAGCTTATTTATTTTGTTAAATTATGCATTGTTCTATGTACATCTTAAAGGGGCATGCTGACGCATCTTATTGAATAATTAAAATTTCCTGTGGCTCGGATAAATTTTGTTGCATTCCTTAAAGTATTAACTATCAGAAAATTACAAATCTCAAAAGTGTAAACTTCTTATTTTGTCATTAAAAAAATAAAGTTTAAAATGAGTTTAGACCAAGTTATTTAGTATCCGATCTGGTTGTCCTCTAGTCTGGTCCCCATTTCCGCTCATCCGTGATACTATAAGTTCCGTTCAATCAAACTCTCTGTCTACGCAAGCTCTTTGAGCATGGAACATATGGATCCTTACAGCCAGCATGCCCCTTTGAATTATATGTACATTTTATGCAAGGGTGTGGGTTAATCACAACCCATGGACAAAATGAAAAATATGTAACGCCATGACAAAGTTAAAATTTGTATTCCTTATTTTTAATAACCATAACATAAAGGAATAATTAACAGTACAATGTAAGTTGTAACATGTTGAAGGAACAAACGACAACTCTGCGAGTGAAAATCGTGTGAATAGCCGAGGAGAAATTAGCTGTACGACGTTCGTGCGAATAGCCGAGGAGAAATTAGCTGCACGAAGGTCGTGCGAATAGCCGAGGAGAATTAGCTGCACGACGGTCGTGTATATAGACACTTGCAAGATTCACGGCTATTCTTACAACAATTCGTTGAAAATTGTTGTAAGAATAGACACTGCCTTCAACAAACATCTTGATACTTATCTGCTTTTGAGATGTAGGCGTATCAGTTACTTGTTGAAGTCATTGGGTTACGTCTAAAAAACAATCAGATGTAAAAGACCACCGCGATTGCTTCCAAATCAAAGTTTTAGGAAATTAAATATCTTACATCTTGTGCAAGTTTTTCTATCACATTCTTTTGTGTAACTATTATGTCTTGCAATTGATTTTGGACCAAGATATGACTTGGTAAACGAGTTGTTTCAGTAATTGTCGATATATTGTCCATGTCGTGAATATCAACAAGGGGTATTTTGTTTCGGGAAAAGAAATATTTAATTCAAACTACAATCTATCTATCGTAGGAAAAAATTGGATTTATTTGACCCAAATGCAATTTATCCAAAATGGTTAAAGTAAATTAAGAACATTAAAAACATTCCAGTTTTGTAATAAATTTAGCAATCGGTCATTCAATCCCCTTTTTAATTGACAAATTATTATCTAAAACAACACATTTTCTGCCTCTTGATTTATAACCATTATATAAATGCCGTTAGCGTTGCCCATTACTGGCAAATTCTTTCAACGTTAAATAATTTCTTTAAAAATATACTATTATTTTATGTATAGAAAACGTCTATCTGACTTAAGAATGTCAATTTTAAAAATAAAATGCAAGAATAATACGGTCTTGCATACTTCCGTCTTACATATTTTTATCCAATATTTTTTTGTCCAGAAAATTAAAAGTGAGTCAAAATTAGAACTGATATCTAAAGCAAAATTTTTAATATATATATGAAAAATAAATAGAACAAATAAATGAAACAATCAATACATTTATTTCGGTGCCATGTCCGAGAATGATCTGAAAATTAGATTCATGACTTCCGGTTAGCAGACGACATCATTTAGTATATTGATTGGTGATAGTCAAAAGGGCATCACAAAGAAGCAACAGATGTTCAAATACATAAATAAACGTAATTTCTGTTTAAATAAAAAACACAATGTTTAATGTTTTATATATTTTGATGATTCATAATATATTTTAACTTGAAATTATGCCATGGCCCGCATGGGCATGGTATACTAAATCTAAACTAAAGTGAAAAAAATCAAAATGTTGTTTCATTGCTTCTAGTTCTGAGGAATTGTCTCTTGATGTCATAAGTGGAATGTAAGTTGGTTTTTGACACTATATGATTTGGCCAAAAAAAAAAATATAAAAGCTAACTAAATTTGACAGTTTTTACACATTTTTTTTTAATTATAGTTGACTTTCAGTAGAGCATGCATATTGTATCTTTTAAAAATGATGAGATTTGATCACATCATCTCTTTCCTTGTTAGACAATGCTCAATCAACCACAGGGACTTGCTCCTGGCCACTAAATTTTCCCCACTGATTTTTGTTTACTGTCTATGTATTGCCCACTTTAAAACTGTTCAAGTCAAGTTGGCATATGATACAAGGTAGTAAACATATTAACAGTACAGATTTTTGCAGTTTCCATAACACTTTAAATCCTTTTTGTAAAAGTAGAATCTAGATTGTAAGATTCCAAATTTTTTTTCCTCAAATTCCTCTCTTTATATTATATTATGTATTTTACTTTTAAACTGGAAGACTAATTGCAAAAAATATTTATAAAATTATATCTTTTTGGGGCAACTTTAGTTCACGGAATGCTGAAGCTTAATGTGGATTAATGAGTGTAGAACAATATTTCAAGCGAGTAAGATTTGGAAATTTACATACTTCCTTTTTCTGAAATGACGTGATTTATAGTAATTATTCTTTTTTTTCTACCAAATAACAACTTGTAGTTTGCATGTTTCTGAATGTATACAACATACGGCTTATAAATATTTAATGACATTTATTTTATAGATTGTTGTATATTAATTAACAACTCCCATGGAAGGAAGAAAACTAAAAGATCATATCATACAGATATACCAGGCAATCAAACAGGTTTGTGGTACTTAATTCTTCATTGTAACATTATATAAGTCAGTCATCAATAATAGATTCATTGTGGAATTCCATGTTTTTTGGTTTTCTATTTTAACTTGCTTTTTATAGACATTTTAAGCAAGGGTTTTATGTGCCACTGGGCATGAAGAGGATAGGTGAGGTGAAGTGAGACATTTTTAGCAGGAGTTATTTTAAGCTTTGTTAATCATGTAAGTTTACTTACTGTAGTATTTATGTGTCTACCCCTTTTGGGGGAGACATTGTTTCTGTATGGAAGTCTATTCATCTGTCTGTCTGTCATAAAAGGTTGTACATGCAACTCCTCCCAGTTTTAATGGGAATTCCATATGGAGTTTTGTTTATGTTGTTATGTCATTTTAAAGGAACTTTTTCCTGTTTTACTTAAATAATCATAAAGAAGTTTGTTGGTGCACCTCTCATGTATTTGAAAGGGAAATTCCAGAAAACTTTGCTTCCTTGCTTTTTACCATATGGAGATTCACATATCATTATGGCAGTTTGATTAGACAATTTCTGAATTTTTTATTTAGAATATTTCATTACCATAACTGTTTTGAAACAAGGATCAAATTTTGGTAGAAAGTCATGGTGATCGCTAATTTTACCAACAATGAAATATATCTTGCCTTAACCTCAGAAGTTCTGAACATTGTAAAGTGAACTAAAATAAAACACTAAAGTTTGTTCGATGGTTAATGCTACTTTCAACAATATTTCAGTTATATCGTGGCAGTCAGTTTTATTGGTGGAGGAAACTGGATGACCTGGAGAAAACAACCGATTTGTCGCAAGTCACTGACAAACTATATCAGATAATGTTGTACACCTCACCCTGATTGAGATTAGAAATCACAACATCGGAGTGCAGGGTGATAGGCACTGATTGCATAGGTAGTTGTAAATCCAACTACCATACGATCACGACCATGACAGCCCCTAAAACACTAAAGGGTGAGTACCAATTTAAGTCTGATTATTAGACTTTAAATGCAAAGTTCAGCTTATTTATAGATTGCACCATGAAGACTATAGAAGGTATGTTTCTAAAAAGATGAAAAAATGTAGGGAAAATCTTATGGTTTTGTTTCAAAAACAACCTTTGATTATTGTTTATTTGTAGGTTCTGTCACATGACGAGCGACAATTTTTAAACATATCATTAGGAGATTACAAACGTTATCATGATGCTGATAATTTAGCATTGGAGCTATGTAAACTCTGTACATCAATAGAGAAGGTAGAAATCATTCAAAATGTTTGGACACAGATTATTCATGGTCAGTTGTCAGAGTTTGATCAAATCATGAAGGATTATCCAGTAGGCAGGTCGAATAAAATTCTTCTAAAAGTTGACAAGTTTTCTAGAGAATCTAATGTAATCTCTCAAACAGGTAAGATTTAGTAGGGTATCTTCTTTTTAGGTTTGGTTTGGTTTATGGTGTTTAATGTCACTTTCAACAATATTTCAGTTATATCGTGGCAGTCAGTTTTATTGGTGGAGGAAACTGGAGTAGCCGGAGAAACCACAGACCTGTCACAAGTCACTGACAAACTTTATCACATAATGTTGTATCGAGTACACCTCACCTGAATGGAATTCTAACAGTGGTGATAGGCACTGATTGCATAGTTAGTTGTGATTCCAACTACCATACGGTCATGGCCACAATGGCCCCATCTTTTTTTAATGAGTAGAAATTTTATCCTAATTTTTTTTAATTTAGTCATGTTATGAGAAATTACGAATCAAGTTTTTGTTTCGTTAGGTTGATTTTTTTGTGTGCAAAACTATGACCCTTGAACGCAAGGAATTTCAAGAAATGGATACTCAATCACTCAAGTTTGAGTTTCTTTTCATAATTATGAATGCTTATCTTTAAATATAGTTGTGGTCGTTTGAGAACATGTATTTCTTTAACAATACTCTCAGAATGTTGGTTTGTTTTATTATTAAATCTTATTCACAAAAGAAATAAAACCAAGAGATGAACTAAATTACTATAAATATGATTTTAGTATCTGTCTGCAATATGTACTTTATTGATCAAGTTGTGAATAATGTTTTAGAATTGTTCAGAATTTAATGAATTTTGATGTATTGATCAACATCTGTTGCCTTTCTATATGATCAAAGGTAACATCTGTATAAGATAAGTCATCTTCTATCATCTAAACATGTGTCAGAATTAACTACTATTACACTAGATACATCAAATTAAAAATAATATAATGTAAATGGTGGTATTTATAATTTAAGAATCCATGTTGTTAAATGGTTGAATGAATGTAATATAAGAACACATTTAATATAACTTTATAAAAAAAAGAAATTATAGTATTTATAGTTTTATCAAAAATATGGATGGGTTGTAGGGGTGGGGTGTGTGTGGGGAAGACATGGAGGTGAATTATTGTCATAAATGGTGATGGATGGACATTTAGAATACATTGGCTAATTAATGAATTCAAATTTGAAGAAAAAATTGAATATGATGTTAATTCTGGAAAGGGAATGTTTTGATTTTTGCCTAATCGGATAACTCTTCTGGGGTTAGAGTTGTGGTTTAACACCACTTTCAACAATATTTCAGTTATGTTGTGGCAGTCAGTTTTATTGGTGGAGGAAACCGCAATACCTGGAGAAAACCACCGACCTGCCACAAGTCACTGACACACATCAAGTTGTATCAAGTACACCTTGCCACAAGCAGGATTTGAACTCACAACTTTAGTACATATAATGTTGTATCAGATAACTCTTCTAGTCATACTTCTAATATATAAGTAGATAGTAGTTGTACAGTTGTTCTGTCATTTAAAGTTTGTTGTAACAATGTTAAATGTCTTCTTTTAAAAAAAAATTACTCTCAATGTTAGACCAGTGTTATGCCAACCCAATGTCCATGCAAATTATGAACAATGTTGACACACTATAGAATTTCTATATGAGGAGAATTTAGGGATATTTTCCAGATTAGTTATTTTATTCACTCTGTAGTATAATGGTAGATAGTTGTAGAAAATATGATGTTTTTTAAACAATGAACGTAAAAAAAATTCAGTCCAGTTAAAATCATTTGTACAGAAATATGTACATAGGGTATATTTATTCAATGTTTTTTATTGAAGGAAAGCTATTTGATGAAGACAACTCAGTTGGTGGAACTCATATAATAAAACTTCACAAAATAGGAGAAGACACTCTTGGTTTCTGTATTAGAGGTGGTCTAGAGCATGGACTAGGAATTTATGTCAGTGGTATAGAGGAATGCTCTGTGGCTGGTAAGTAAAGGGAAATAACAAGTCTTGGTTTCTGTATTAGAGGTGGTCTAGAGCATGGACTAGGAATCTATGTCAGTGGTATAGAATAAGGTTCTGTGGCTGGTAAGTAAAGGGAGACAATAAGTCCTGGTTTCTGTATTAGAGGTGGTCTAGAGCATGGACTAGGAATTTATGTCAGTGGTATAGAGGAATGCTCTGTGGCTGGTAAGTAAAGGGAAATAAAAAGTCTTGGTTTCTGTATTAGAGGTGGTCTAGAGCATGGACTATGAATCTATGTCAGTGGTATAGAGGAAGGTTCTGTAGGTGGTAAGTAAAGGGAGACAAAAAGTATTGGGTTTCTGCACTGTTCTATAGTTAGACACTATAAGGGGTTGGGATCCCATAAACTGGGTTCAATACTGGATTTTCTAATGCTATGCACTTTATGTTATGGTCTTTTTTTGTGTTCAATGGGTTTAGGTGAGAGAGGTGGCTGTTCATTTTGTTGATATTGGTGGAATTGTTGACCATCACTATTTGAACTTTATTTTCATAAACTATTGGTTGCAATGGGATCAGTAAATAATATTTAAAAACAGTCATACCATCTAAGCCAAACCCTGAATGAACAGAACATTATTAAATAAAGTCCCAATGTAGGAAATCTTTGTTAATTTAACCTGTATACCATAAACCACCTGTCTATTCCAAATGCAAAAGCTGGTCCCAAATAGTTCTGGTTTAGACAGGTTTCACTGTGCAATGCTAATGTGCTTTTTTTTTTTATTACAGAGCAAAGTGGACTACAACTTGGAGATAAGATTTTGGAAGTAAACAACATCTCTTTACACAGTCTACCCTCCAGTAGTGCTGTAAAAGTTCTAACAGGGAGCAACCAGTTAAAACTCATGATAGACAGGACTGGCAGGGTACCAGAATGGAGATTATCAAGGGAGAGAACTGTGTGGTAATGTAGCTTGACATAAATAACAATCCTTTAAATTTTATTTAATAATCATATAAAAATATGTGACTTGTTGCATTTTACTTAATGTTAATATTTGGTGTTTGAATTGGTGGTGAATAGTTTCTAGATTTTGTGAACCATGAAATTAAAAAATTATTTTTTCCAAAATAAATATAGAAATGAGTACATTGTACTTGTATAAAGATGTAGGTAGATGTAGAATGATTTTTTTCAAACAGATTTTATACCAACTACATGTCATATCTCTTGTTAATAGAATATAGTATTACTGCTCTTATAAGTCCATGTCTTTTGAAATGAAAACATGGCCTCATGAGGATGGCAATTTAGTAGAATTTGTTGATCATAGTGCATCTAATATTTGGCCAGACGAGAGGGGTAACGTTTGGTGGGAGTGGCCTTATAAGAGGGGGACTACTGTAGCTATATACAATAATTATTTAATGTCTTGACAAAGACTGAACAGTATGTTATTTTTTTTTATTATATTGTAGGTATGACTGTCAAACAAAGAAACTAAGACATGGATATTATGAAGAGTTTGGTTCCTCTAACTTTATCCGTGGTATTGATGTAGATATACCAGAACACTGTGTTACATTGTCTAATGTTACAGATGATGAAGACCTAGGCTTTAACATTACAGGTGGTAATGAATACAGACTTGGTATTTATGTATCAAGGTAAGGTATCTGTCCTAGACTTTAACATTACAGGTGGTAATGAATACAGACTTGGTATTTATGTATCAAGGTAAGGTATCTGTCCTAGACTTTAACATTACATGTGGTAATGAATACAGACTGGGTATTTATGTATCAAGGTAGGTATTTGTATATATCTTACCTCTTACAAACTTCTAGGAATATCATTGGTTTAAAGTGAACACGTGGAAACCATGTATATTCAATACACGGTCAGTAGTTTTTAATACACGGTTAGTAGTAGAGTTATCTCCCCTTTTTCTTTCAAAACAAAGATGACGTCGCATACGGATCACTTCACCTGATCACTTACACACATCACAAAAAATTACATATTTGTTAGTTTTGATGCAGTTACAGCTAAATCCCTCTTTCAAAGGTAATCAGTAAGATATATTCGTTACACAGTGTGTTAGTGACCTAATACGATATATACGGGGTCAGTAAATTAAATATATGGAATTTACTGACCCTGTATATATCGTATTAGGTCACTAACACACTGTAACTAATAATACCTTGAAAAATATTATTTCATAGAATAAAATTCAATATAAATCATTATAAAATACTTGGCTGTTAGTAATCATTAAATAAATAAAGAATTAAATTAAATCGTCCCTAATTTTGCCTTTGGAAGATAAAAAGAACTAAGATATAAAGTCATTGTTACTTTGAGAATAATCTCAAGTGACATATGCCTTTGGGATTCAATATAAGTATATATATTTTTAATTTTAGTATATACTTAAGAAGAATTTGAAGATACCAAAGGGTTAATCAGAATCCGTATATCGAAGAAGAACAGATAACATAATGGCCAAAAGATACCAAAGGGTTAATCATAATCTGTATATCGAAGAAGAACAGACAACATAATGGCCAAAAGATACCAAAGGGTTAATCAGAATCTGTATATCGAAGAAGAACAGACAACATAATGGCCAAAAGATACCAAAGGGTTAATCAGAATCCATATATCGAAGAAGAACAGACAACATATTGACCAAAAGATACCAAAGGGGTAATCAGAATCCGTATATCGAAGAAGAACAGACAACATATTGACCCAAAAGATACCAAAGGGGTAATCAGAATCCATATATCGAAGAAGAACAGACAACATAATGGCCAAAAGAAAACAAACAAAAGAACAAACAATGATCTACAAGATATACATATAAAACTACAGATCGAGTAAGACGAACACCACTAAAAACCGGGGGTGAACTCAGGTGCTCTGGAAGGGTAAGCAGTTCCTGCTCCACTAGTGGCATCCCTCATGTTAATCTAGTTACAAACCCGGTGATAAATCATGAATGAAGAAATTAGTTCTGATGATACAAGTGTCAAACGTCAATTTCTATGACCTACAGAATAGGTCACTATAGATATATACATGTATAAAGTGGGTTTGGCTGATGGGGCTAAATGGTGCGTCATTGTGCTAAGCAAGTTGGTGCTGCAGTGTACCAACAGTGTGGGATCGAATTCCACTCGGGAAAGAACAAAGCTTTCCAGCTAAAAATCTAACTTAAACACTGTTTGATTAAATGTTCAGACATTGTTACAAAAATATTAAGTACAGTCCTGTATCCTTTCGAAATCCAATGGGGTAGATGCATTGTATGGTTGTCACTTGAATGAGATGATGTACTGATTTTTACTGTTTTAGTGTTGATGAATCCAGTAAAGCAGAGATAAATGGTATACAAGTAGGAGATCAGATCATGGATGTTAATGGATTACCGTATGATAATATATCACATGCACATGCTGTAGAAACCCTTAAAGATCATACACATTTAATTATAACCTTAAGGGTAAGATTATAATAATATTATTAGTTTAGTAGTAGATAGGTCGAGAATTTAATTCTTCATCACACATGTGTTCTTTAAATTTTCACACTTTCTGAAAATAGTGTAATAAAATATTTATGTGTTTGCCAATTGATAATGTTTTTGACAGTTTTATGTTGGTTGGTAAACAGTTATGAAGTTACTAATTCTATTTGAAACACAATAGTTAGAAATCAAAAGACTATGGAAAACGTTGAATTGCTAAATTGGTTAATACATGCAAAACTCATACTTGAAAATTGTCATATATCCACTCATCATATGTTGGTCAACTGACTGAGAAATCTTTTGTATTCATGGATTATTCATGAGTCAAACTTTTTGATTTGTTCCAACACATTGTTTTGCAGCCTTTACAGCCAATCAAATCAAAGTTTTTAAAATGAAAAGAGATGATATGTCACAATTATCTGTGGGTTATTGATAATCAATGTTATATTGACAGATCCTACCTTTCTTAATCTGTTTAATCTGTCTAGTTGAAAATTTTAGTATTGTTAAGTTAATTTTAAATTGCTTGTGGAACAAACAAATTTTTCATACAAATTGACCCACAAGTGGAGATTATCGGAGCAAGATCAGGCATGAATTAATGGCGATGATAAAGAGAAGGATGATGATTATTTTGAAGTTGTATGTTTGAGGCTAGACTACACCAAATCAAATCTATAGGTGGCAATTAAAAGGTTTCAGATGATTAAGAATTTCATGTACCGATAACTTCACTTTTAGTTATAATGCCATTTATCAAAGCTTTACACGAAAATATAAAATTCACAGCTCAACTATAAAGTCTAAATATTTTCTGTTTGACATAGCTATCAAAAACTGTTATTGTCAATTATTCATAAATGCATCATGATAATAACAGTTTCATAGAATAATAGATACTTTGGTACAACATAAAAATCATTGATTTTGACCTCATTTCTTTGGTGAATGATAAATGTATTTGCAATGGAATTCATAGAATTATAACTCTATAATGTAAAAAGAAAGTAGAACTAGTTTTCACTACTTTTGATTACAGTACATCCTGATTAGAAAGATGTCATATTAAACATAAAGCTATAATTGTAGGATGTAGGAAGATATCCTGCCTATAAAGAAATCTATGCCGAGTATACATGGACAGGAACATCTGATGGATCTGAAAGTAAGATGTACACAGGAAATGGTTGGCATCTCATTATATAGTTTAACCCTGCCATATTTTATGCCTGCAATAAGAGATTACTTTGTCAGTCTTTATTGTCTAACCTTTTCACATTCTAATTGAAAAAAAATTATTACTGTCTAACTTAACATTCTAAGTAGTCGAGAAAAAAATGTATACTTTCGTAAATAATATGTGATTTTACAGTTTATTTATGGTAATTATAACCTTTTTTTACCCAAATAATTAGACTACGTACTGGGGAAGGGTACAGTGTAAAAAAAAAATAATTAAGCTGATGAATTTTTTTTTAATTCAACTCATTTTGACAGTGTCGTAGGAAAATACATGCAGGTCTTTTCTATATAAAGGTAAAGAAGGAATTAACAACATGAACACCCTATGTTTGTCAAATTCTGACTTCTGATAATAGGAATCAGTGTGAAATTATAGGAATCTAATCAGAAATGACTGTTCTGGCAAATAAAATCAGTGTAAAGTTAGAGGAATGATATCAAAATTGACTGTTCAGGTCAATAGAATACATGTATATTATATTATTTCTTTGTAGGTGGCTATAGCGGCGAAAGGTTGATAGAAAGAAAACTTCTTGATACATGGATAGAATCAAATGTACATAAGAAAAGGAAAAATTTACATCTCAGGGTACCAGTACAAGTTATCTCCCATCATGATGATAAAGATGGCACTGATCCTTTACATCCAGAGATTTATCTGCCTGAAAATGATGAAATGTCACATGTAATTCGACCTGGTTCATCTCCTGATTCTGTATCGTTAATTAGAAGTGATCATACTGACAGTCTGAAACCAATAGATACATGGATAGGAGGTGGTGGGCATTCAAATCCTACCTTTCAATATGATGATATGGGAGATAACTCTAGTTTTGATGATGGATCAGGTATACAGGGAGAGTACACTGTAACCATGGATGATATAATTAAGAAAAAAGAGGGTGATAAGAAATCAAAGCTTAATATTTACCAATATATTATCCATAAGAGTCAGGATAGCCTAGACGAAGGTTCTGTAAAAGACAGTGGGAGAAAATCTGTTGAAAGATATATTTTTGATGATGATGCAACAAGCCATGCTGATTCATCATTACATGGTGATATCAGAATTGATATCAATGAAGATGACATTAGGTCAGAGACCTTGTCCAGAGAGTCTCTAGTCATTGATGATGATGACACACAAAATTATCATTCTAGTCCAACTTTCTCCACATTTTCACAAGAGTCTCATCAAAATAAAAATCTCACATCTTTGGATAACTGGAAAAAATCTGTTGAATCTTCGAAAGAGGAAAATTCTGTAACAGACAGATCTATGAGATATCATGAAAGTAATACAGATGGTGACGACACAGCCATAGCTTTTGTTAGAAATAATGAGATCTCCAGTGACGAAGACACAAATGTAGAAAATTTTAACATTTCTGTCGTTCCTGGCTCAGTTCATGGAAACAATGGAAATTTAGAAGTGAGGGAATCTCGATATAAAAAGAAATCTGACAATAAAAATAAGATTTCAAGATTTAAGTTCAACGAAAGGAGAATAATTATTGACAAAGAATGTTTGGACGATGGTGAATTAAGTTTGTATGAAACAATGTATGAATCAACTGATGATGGAAGCCAAGGGATGAAAAATCCTTATATCAAACATTCTGACGAAAACAGTCGTTGTATTTCAGTTGTGGACAAAAGTAATAGAGCGTTATATCCAAATTCTTCTGATGAATTGGATGCCGGTGTAAATAACCATAATAGAGTCGATACAAGTGGACAATCAAAAGTCACGAACATTGCTGATTCATACAGTGATTTTGAATGTAGTTATGATGATATAAATAATGAAACAGAGTTAGTCATGCATGATTTTGATCGACAGATAAAGAATCTTGAGAACAGAAAGTCAGACCTAGGGATGTTTGAAATGACAAATTTTTCATCTCCTGAAGGGGACGAGTCACCTAAGCCTACTAAAAAGAAAGAAAGGAGAGGTATACATTGCATTTCATTTCCTTCTTCTGAGGTGGGATAAACCATCAAAGTCTACAAAGAGTAAGAGAGAAGAGATGTACCGATGCATTGCATCTACTTTTGCAATTTAATTTGCATGATTTTCCATGATTTCTGAAATTGAATTATTTGGGGTTTAAATGTTTTACACACAATATCTTTTTTTACAGACCTTTTTTGGACATAAGGTTAGAAATTTGTTGTTCCTGTTTTGATGTTATATCAGTAAATTTCCTGTTTCTGAAGGAACATAAATTCATGTATATAATATATAGTAAAATATTATTACGTTTATAATTCATTCAGAGAGATAATGGTGTAAATGATTATGACAGACACTACAATACAAATACAAATTAAGATACAGGAACCTTTATTGTCGTTCTTCATCTGTCAGTAACAGTAGGGCACAACTCATGGTTTAAGATAGGTGTGAATCCCCTCCTTTTCTCCAAAACCCAAGTGTATACTTCTTAATACTTTATTTACAGGATCAATATTTAAGATTCCATTAAGAAAACCAACTGGCTCGGCATCAAAAGATAGTTCCTGGAAAATTTTGAAGAAGAAAATTAGAAGTGGGATATTCAAAAAGTCAACACATGGTGAGTTCATAAAATAAATACAATTGGTTTAACTTGAGATTTTATTCAGTCTGAGATATTTTACACCTCTAATTGTACCATAAGTATGACTTGCTTGGAAATGAACTGGCAGATTCAAGGTTTTGAAGAAATCTTTCATTACTTCATCCTTAGATTGAGAGGTAAAACCAAGTGTATTTTCCCCCCTTATTTTATGACTGTAGTCATATTTAAGTATTGGTCTGCTGTCCTCATTGTTGTATTCCGTCTGTAGACACAATGGTTTCTATTAAATAAGTCTGTTCTATTTGACCAATCTCTCTGATATTTAAGTGCAATGATCTACCTAGTGCTGGACAATAATCATTTCAGTAAAACTGGTGCAGGGAGAAGCAACTGTCGACTTGCTCCTTTTCATATTTCTAAAGCACATTTCATATTATTTAGAATTTATTTATGCTGTCAAAGCCCAAACTGTCTCCATATTATAAGAATGCTAGCATTCTGCAGACAAATCATTTTCACCCAAATAATTGTATCTATTGCTATATATGATGACAAGACAGTGTTTAATAGCAAACCATAAAATCCTGGGATAAATCATTTAGTATCTTTCTACATTTCTAATAACTGATAATATCATAAAGAAAAGCTACCAATGTAAAATAATGGACCATTCGAATGGTCTTTGACAGTGTTTATGATCAGATATAATTAAAGTGCATACTGAAGGTTTGACTATTAAAAAAATATATATGAATTTTTAATTGTACCATTATGCGAGAAAAATTCAGTAGCAAAAAATCACATATTTTACTGTCTAAGACAATGTAAAATTTCATTTACAGATGAATCTGCAAGAAAAGCTGACTTTGTATGGAGTAAATATAATCCACATACATTTGATGAAGAAGGGATGGTTTTATTGGAAAGGTCAGCTAAGGAATTATTTGAACCAGACGAAGTGATTGCTTTAAAAAAACATGTCCAAACAGTATGTTGATATCACCGTTATTTTTCTTTCAATGATTTTTAATTAAGAAATACAGTTTGATCTATGCTATAAAACATGTTTTCATTGTTCCTTATCCATTAGATGTGAGACTTCTCCATGGAGCCTGAGAGTTGTCTTAAATTGAATCAACCCTGTTACCATAGAAACCACATGCTGCTTGAAGGGAATCGAATGTGGCTTTTACCCCAAGATGAACCATAGCTTTCACTTTTTAATATGGTATAAATGAAGTAAAGGACATGATTTGACTGACTGAAATGTAGTTTAGATTTAGCCATTCATGTTGAAAACTTGTAGTCCATTTAATACATTATATTATAATATTTTAAAAAATAATAATAATAAAAGGTTACTATGGTAATACATGTTGTCAACATTCTTTATTGTAGTATCATGAGGATCATGATGTAGACAAATTGGTGGACAATATACTAGTCTGTATAGATGTACCAGAGAAAATTCTTGTTCTAAAAGATGTCAGGTAATTGTGGTAATATGTTATTAAAAGAATATCTACTCAGACATGCAAATAGACCTGCATGTTGCTGGTTCGACCAGCATTGACCTGTTTATCACTCATAACACCAGCAATTGTTTGTCTACTGAAGACAAATGAATTTGAACATAATTATTCAATAAATTATTCAGAGCTATCTATTCGTCCTGTCATTGCATTGCACATTTTGTTTGACATCATCATCAGCAGTATTCCAGAGCTATTGTTTCTGTAAGGAAGAGTAGAATCAAAGGACCAACAAATTACACTCTGATATTCTATCAGGGTTAGGGTTAGAGTTATGGTGTTTAATACCACTTTCAACAATATTTCAGTTATATCATGGCAGTCAGTTTTATTAGCGGAGGAAACTTGAGAAAACCACTTACCTGCCGCAAGTCACTGACAAACTTTATCCCATAATGTTGTATCGAATACACCTCGCCATGAGCGGGATTCGAACTCACAACTTTAGTTGTGATAGGCACTGATTGCATATGTAGTTGTAAATCTAACTACCTCACGACCACGACGGCCCCTGATGTTCTATCATAATTGTTATGCCTTTATAAATGGTGGTAAAGAATCATGCCGATGATGTCGTACGATTGCACATTTCAGTGGCCAGAATTCACATATTTTGTTTAATTTTTTGTTTCAAATGACTTGAGGTGACATCCCCCAAAAGTAGCACACTTTCTGTGGTTCTTTTAATGAATAACAATTCATTCATGTAGGGTTACCATCTCTGTTACTTAATGACAGCTAACATGTCCCATGTAACTACTGTCACATAACCACAGTTCAGTACAACATGAGGTAAAGAGAACGCTTAAACATCTTATCATTGTTGTCATTAATTATCAGTGAATTTTCTTATTTTCTTATTTTATTTCTTTACTATTATGATCCAAGAAAAATAAAAGTTTATTTTACCTGTTAACATAAAAAATTGACAAGGGGAAATTTCCAATGTAAAATTATGTTATGATTTGTATGGAACTATATTTAGGAAATCTTGGATAAATTTTACTTCTTTTGTATTACAGACAGGTGATTTATAAGTTTGACATGTTTCATTTTAATGAATTAGTCAAAAAATTTGAAATTGGTGCTTACGAGAAATTGTCAACCAACGTCCATCTTCAGTTGAATCACGAGAAAAGACGGAAACCTAAAAAACATTTACTACAACCTGAGACAGGTAAATTAGGAAATTATCTACTTAGGAAACCCATAATGTTAAACTAGAAACAAATAAATTTTGAAATTATCCCCCTTTATCTGTTACAGTATTAGAATCGGGTACAGATAAAATGTGAGATTACTAACTTAGAAAATTAAACAAGAGATCACTGTGATATGAAGATTTAAGCTCATAGAAGTATGGACCACAGGGTTTATGAGATTTCTGTCCTGTTGTTCCAAAGAATGATGTTTGCAGTGGGGAAAACTCTTTCCTCATTAAATTCTGCCATGAAAGTGTAATTATATTTGACATAAACATCATTCATATGCAGATTCAGGCTTCATTAATTGATGACCCCAGAGTCTGTAAAGTCTGAATGCTGGTGGCCAAAAGCATAGTATTTGTTAAAATAGTTATTTTTAAAAATCATATTCAAGAACCAGTAATGAAAAGACACATGCATTTGGCATCAAAAATCATTTTGATATGAAGATTCAAATTTGTACAATTCTATGAGGTCCACGACATGGCATATTTTGCTGTTTTTAATAGAATTTGACATGAGCATAAATGAAACTCACAACTTTTACTGTGATAAGCTCTGATTGTATATATAGATTTTAACCCAACTACCATGAAATCACAAACACATTTATGACCTGAGGGCTGCATTAGTCTTCTCCAAAGACATGGGGCCACGTTGGTACCCTCCAAGAATTAGGGGTTCAAAATTTGACATGCTATAATAGGAATATTACAAAAATCATCTTCATCATATAGGATCAAGTTTCTACTTTTATAATGTCACAAATTACATATATGGTTGAAGTTTTAGCTTAGAATAAAGTATCTTTCATTTATGTCTTAATTTAAAATAAAGTTGGTGTATGAATAAGGGATATTAGCCATTCTAATAGAAGGACTCAAACTTAGAAAGTGTATAAAGGGATTGTCAGCCAGAACTTGATCATAGTGATAGGTGACGTGACTTTCACGATAGATCACCCCAAAGAGATACATATATGAGGGTCAAGAGAAAACATTTCCAACATAATGTCATAATAGACCATGTGATTCATTCAGTAGTTTGATTTCTGTACTTAGAACGCAGATGTCAATTTTTGGTTTTATGCTTGGAAATGGAATGAGTTTATTTTTTAAGAATAATTCATTATACTGTGATGTGAAACTGTTAGAGCAGTCCCTCTCTAGCCCTTCCCACCAAAGACCATATCTCTTATCAGGCCAGATTTCAGATGCATTGAGATTGTAAAATACTACTAAATTGTCCCACTGAAGAGAAACCAATCCCTTTTATGAGTCCTCTTTTTCATATACTAATGTAGATGTACATTCATTGATTTTTTTTTCAATACATATGTATCATATCAAGAAATATGTATCTCTGATTCTTAGCATTATTGGACTGTATGAATTCAAGATTGGAAATTTACAATGATAATTGGAACAGCATAGGTATAGTTTAAGCATTGTTCATCACAATATTCACTTTTATGCACTGTCACTTGCTCTTTTATTTTACAAGGCAGTCCAATTGTAAATAACTTGAAGAAAATGTTGCATATGAATTGTTTTAGATTGTACGGCTTTCATTAATTAAACCTTGGTATGCTAATGTCAAAGAATCAATAATTTAACTTCTGATTAGCCATATATATGAGTTATCTGAGGTAAATTGAGTATATAAATACTACAAAAAGATCCTGAATTTTACTTTTAAGATATCTAGAAAGTAATGCTTTTTATACTGTAGATTATGCGTGTAAGCATAAAGAGATATAATATCTGCCATAGCATTTGTTCAGACTGGCAGAAATAATACATTATATCTATTCCAATAGAAAGCAATGTTATAATATTTATTCTCGATGGAATAAGCGGCATGAAATAGTTGTTTTTTAAAGATGAAATATTATGGACGTGTTTATAATAAATTATATAAAGGAAGATATAGGCTAACAAACATATTCTCTGATTATACAAATCACAATATTGGCATGTCACTGTAAAGTTACAAGTCAGAATATTACACTTTGATATGTTTCGTTATATTGGCAACATGTCATTCACATTTATTGTATCACCATGGTATTCTAGAAATATATGTGAAATCGCACAGTTAACATATTTTCACTAATTTATTTTTAACATCAAATGATCAAACATCAACAATAATGAGAATCTAGATAGTCTTTGTTTTCTGGAATAAATTTGATTTTTTTTTATCAGATTTTGACTACATTGAAGTAATTACCTTCAGTGTGTGTACAATATAAACAATGAGAGGTACTTTTAATCTTCAATTTAACATGTTACAGATGCCTTTGGACATTTTTTTATCAAACCAACAACAAGGCAGAAGGACAAAGATAAAGAGATACAGAGGCAAGTTATAGACATCATACAAAATGAAAGAGAGTACGACCATCAACCTCAAGTTACTCTTACATTCAACTCGGATGAACTTTCATCTGCATGGTTTGTACTAACCTCAAACCAGTTTGTATTTGAGGTTTTTGATTTGATGTAGAGGTGATCCCCTTTTCTTTGCAATTGAGACTGGATTATCATTTTTTGTTTTATATAGTTAGAAATCAATCCTATTAACCTGCTTTTAATATGTACTGGTAGTGGTAGTTTATCCATCAAATTTAGATCCTCAGCATTTGTAATTTTCTTATATATTTATTACTAGTATATGCTTCACCTAACCCAGAAAGTGTGAAATTTTTACAGGAAATGTGAAGTACCTACTAAATTTTGCTTTTTTATGCCTCTGTCGATAGATGTCAGGGGCCATTAAGTTTAATCCATGTCTGTATGTAGGTCCCACATTTGGTTTCTGCTTAATATCTGAATATATTCAATAATTTAAACTGTGGCCACCAATTTTATTTTTAGGAATAGATAGGTTTTCATATAAAGCAGATTGTAATATATGAAGTTATGTAAACATTTCCTCAAATGTAAATGTAGGTGTTCCACAGGGTTCTTTTCAAGTTTCATTTCTTTTTATTGTATATATTGATGATATAGTAAATGATATAAATAATGACATCCAGCTTTTTACTGATGATATTTCTTTATTTGTTGTAGTAGAAGATGGTTGTGCTGCAATAACAGCCTCTCTAACTGAAGACTTTAATGTTATTTCCAATGTGGCTAAAATGTGGGCTGTTCAATTTATCCTAAACAAAACTACAATATTGTATTTAGTAGAAGGGACAAGGAGTACCCAGTATTATAATTTGTACTTAATGGAGATGAAATAGATAATTACTGTCTGTCATTTCAGTCAACAGCTACTGCAAATTTCTTACTAAATGGCACTACATTTCCCCCACAAGAATGTTGACCCACTGGTTATAACAAGACATGCCATATCTATCAAGTTTGTCTTGATTTTGACATTATAATATATAGATTTATTATTACATAGATAATTATCATATGATGTTAACATAGAAAATACTTCATTCTATATACAAGTACATAACCTGTCATTCTTTATATTATATATACCTCTTTTTACCCTTTTTTGTTCAATCCCTTTCTTTATTTTTCTGCTTGACATTCTCATTTATACAATCATTTAATATGTTTAGAGACATCTACAAATTTCACTCCACTTTTACATATTTCATAAAAATGGACTATAAATGTCAGAGTGTATAACTGCATTTTTCAATGATTTGTAAATTTTCCCATTCATCTTTACACACGATATTATACATTTATTGCATGAGGGTGAGGGGAATATGATGATACTTGTGGGTGAATAAATTTTCATATTTCCTGAACCTGCATGCTATAAATGTTTTATTATACCGAATGAAACCAAAAAATCACATACATGTAAAATACTGCTGGCAAACATATTTTAAGTCCATTGGAACGTTGTCTCAGCTTTTCGTTGTGGCCATTGTAACTGTCGCCTGCAAGTGATGCGTTCCGAGTGCCTCTGAAGTTTTCCTGTCAAAGAACGATAACTCTGGTGGGAAAACCCGTGAGGCTTCCGAGGGGGTGGAATATGATTTTTATTTCACGGAAAATGATTTTTGTCCTGTGTGATCATGTGTTCTGATTTTTACCCATTGTCCAATCAAATTAAAATATTTATGGTAATTAATAATGAGGTATAATAATATCTATTATCAAGCAGCAAGTGTGATACAAACATATTATCTTTGATTTCTGTGTGTAATAATGTGATGTTATATTGTTGTTACAGAAGTCAAATTCTCTATAAAAATACTATCATTGATATGTTTTTGTGGAAATGGACTTCTCATTGTATCTCACATCTCAGGCTTTGCATTCAATGTGATATTGCTATGATAAATCAATTCTTGCAAAACCGATCAATGATAATACATGTATATATGTAAAAAGATATATGATTTTTCACATTTATAAAATTTTCAAACATTTATTGCTTATGTTTCAATCTCCAAACATTTGTTCTAAATAAATCCTTACAAAAATACTGTTATATTGAAAGAAATTTTATACAGTATAATTCTGTGGTTAAGTCCTGTTATAATATATTTGTAAAAAAAAAAAATAAGTTTGAAACAAAACATCGGTAACATAAGGTGTAAATATTTTCAATTATTTAGATTTAAGATGTGGCCGATATCGATTTGTGCCAAAAATGCATTCATTTGTGCCACAACTTATTTGCGCCAATACTACTTCTGCACCGCTTAGTTGTTCAAACCGTGGGTATCATTTGCGCCAATAAAATAGACATTCATTTGCGCCATTGCTATAAATTTATTGTTTTACTTTAAAGATATTTATTTTAAGTCTTTCTTTTCCAAATTTTCCTCATCCATTTTGAAGAGTTCAGAGTTGATGATCTTTGAAGGTCGTTCTAACATCATATCCACTGCTTTCCTTTTACAAGCTGTTCTCAAAATCTGTCATTCTAGTTTTTGTGCATTTGTCTCGTGTATATGGTCCAATTCACCACTTAGAATTATACTTAATTGACTCATCTGTAAATACCCTAGCAGAACAGGATTTTACGGTGCATCTCCATCTAATTTCTCCATTCTTCTTAATGAAGGCCTGGCGGAATTTCTGGTCTTCTACTACAATTACAGGTTTCCCCTATTAGATTCAATTTTCTTGAATGGAATTTCAGACATCTTTACTTGTTGAAAACTTTCTTATTACTGAACAATTTATTCGCTTGTGAGTATCCTTAAGTTTGAAAATTGTTCACTGGGACAGTTAGATTTTATACCGAAAGGTTAATTGTAATACATGTCTATAGGTAAATTATGTACAGGTAATTAACAGGTAAATATGGTGCAGTTGAATTTCATTTATTGGCGCAATTAAAACCATAAAAAATATAGACAGTGGCGCAATTGAATCATTTTGAATATGCTAATTGGCACAAATTGATTCCGGCCTAAAGTGTATTTGTGAACCTTTTCCCTACTGATTACTAGAGCCTTCATAAACAGTAAATTATTAGCTATTTCAGATCTAACCTATAAATGGTAAATGTCTAGCAGTTTTATACGAATTCTTTAAGGCAAATTATAACTTTAACATGTAATTTATCGTTTCATTGCAAGTCTTGGAATGGCAATTAATATCAAATTCAATTGAATTAAATGTTGTCCTATCTTTTACAGTCCTAAAGAAGATATTCCCTACATAGAAAAGTATGGGGAAGATGTCATGGTTACACGTGTTTCCAAACAAAACCCAATGCTTGGTATGTATTAATAAACAGGTATCTAAGAATCACTTTGTTCATCAATGCTTGTATGTCCAAAGTGGAAAAAGGAGAAAATTTTTACTATTGTCTGCTGAAAAAAAAACTGCTATGGAAAAGCAATTGTATTTCTTTTGTAGCATTGAAATAATTAAAAATTATACAAAAGAACACCCATATATGTATGGTGTGCAAAGTTTAGTATACCCATGTGCATGGTGTACAAAGTTTAATATAGCCATCTGTATGGTGTGCAAAGTTTAGTATAGCCATGTGTATGGTGTACAATGTTTAGTATAGCCATGTGTATGGTGTGCAAAGTTTAGTATACCCATATGTATGGTGTGCAAAGTTTAGTATAGCTATGTGTATGGTGT
>MJUT01028868.1:492357-502831 GCA_002080005.1 Gigantidas platifrons | reverse complement strand
GTGTACAAAGTTTAGTATAGCCATGTGTATGGTGTACAAAGTTTAGTATAGCCATGTGTATGGTGTACAAAGTTTAGTATACCCATGTGTATGGTGTACAAAGTTTAGTATACCCATGTGTATGGTGTACAAAGTTTAGCATAGCCATGTGTATGGTGTACAAAGTTTAGTATAGCCATGTGTATGGTGTACAAAGTTTAGTATAGCCATGTGTATGGTGTACAAGGTTTAGTATACCCATGTGTATGGTGTACAAAGTTTAGTATACCCATGTGTATGGTGTACAAAGTTTAGTATAGCCATGTGTATGGTATACAAAGTTTAGTATAGCCATGTGTATGGTCTACAAAGTTTAGTATACCCATGTGTATGGTGTACAAAGTTTAGTGTACCCATGTGTATGGTGTAAAAAGTTTAGTATAGCCATGTGTATGGTGTACAAAGTTTAGTATACCCATGTGTATGGTGTACAAAGTTTAGTATTGACTCTAATAGGAGAAAGTACACCATTTAAGAAATCAAGCTAAAACATTTAGTGGTGATAGTCAATTATTGTGTATAGTTTCACCCTTGACGGCTCATCATTGCTTTGAAATGCGAAATGATGTCTGTATAATATGTTAATAAATAATGTCATAGTATGATAACTTCAATGCTGTCAAACATAGAAATTTTCCTCTGTTTTAGGATTGTGTATATCTGGTGGTATAGAATGTAAACGTCAACCACAGA
Source organism: Gigantidas platifrons (assembly GCA_002080005.1). Lineage (NCBI taxonomy): Eukaryota > Metazoa > Mollusca > Bivalvia > Mytilida > Modiolidae > Gigantidas > Gigantidas platifrons. The sequence continues at coordinate 502,099 of MJUT01028868.1, read as the reverse complement.
TAAAAATTGAAGAAATTCTGAAGGAAGGAGCTGCTGCTGATGATCCAAGGCTTCAGGTATGATCATCTTTAACCTTCATTTTACATGTAGATACAAATAGTTTGGGAAACCTATGGTATTGAAATAGGACCTAGTTCCTTCACTGCAAGTTATATCCCCTTCCAAAGGAGCATCCAATGGTTGTATAGGAAGGATAAAATCATAGCTCATCATAAGAACGGAATGAAAATGTCACACTCCTTTCACATAAAAGACAACTTGTATCAGCTTCTAATGTGCTAGCAAGAACATTTCATCTTTTCCCATCTTTAAGGGTCATAACTCAGAAAATGCCTAGCGAAATATAAATTCTGTTTTTTTTATTCTTGATACTAGTGTGCAAACATTTTAACACTTTCTTCAAGGGGCATAATTCTTTACATTCTACATAGTAAAATGATGGTTTTCTGGCTTGACTAAGATGTTATCCATATAATAACTTGTATAAAAATTTGATTTGAAATTGTCCAGGAATAAAGCTGCTAGAGCCCCAACAATTTAATGTAGATGCCACCCATCATGAAATCATCAAACTATAAACAAAGAACAACTTTGTTGTAACTCGGCTAATAAACAGAGAATTTGTCCTTAAATAATAATAATTTTGTCCTTTGTTTACATTTTATGCACAGCCTGGTATGATTGTACATAAACTGACCACAGTTTTTTTGTAATTCGGCTAATAAACATTTAATTTGTCTTTAGATCATACTAATTTTGTACCTTTTTTACATTTTCTGTACAGCCTGGTATGATTGTGCTGGCCATTGATGATACAGATTTGAGAAATGTTACACACACAGATGCTATACTGGCCCTGAAGAAAGCATTTACCAATAAGAAACGACCTAATATGGTAATAGTGATTACAGACTCTGTTATGTGCTAATCCAGTCCTAGTATGGCAATAGTGCTAACAGACTATGTTGTGTGCTAATCCATCCTTAGTATGACAGTAGAACTAACAGACTTGTGTACTAATTGAACCCTAGTATGACAGTAGTGCAAACAGACATTTGTTAATTCAATCCTAGTATGACAGTAGTGCTAAGATTTGTGTGCTGTGCAGTCCTTGTATGACCGTAATGCTAATAGACTTTTGTGCTAATCCAGTCCCAGTATGACAGTAGTGCTGACAGACTTTTGTACTAATCCAGTCCCAGTATGACAGTAATGCTAATAGACTTTTGTGCTAATCCAGTCCCAGTGTGACAGTAATGCTAATCCAGTCCCATATAACAGTAATGCTAATAGACTTTTGTGCTAATCCAGTCCCAGTATGACAGTAATGTTAATAGACTTTTGTGCTAATCCAGTCCCAGTGTGACAGTAATGCTTACAGACTTTTGTGCTAATCCAGTCCCAGTATAACAGTAGTGCTAACAGACTTGTTTATGGATTGAACCCTAGTATGAGAGTAGTACTAATATATTTATATGTTAATCCATCCCTAGTATGACAGTAGTGCTAACAGACTTGTATTAATCCAGTTCTAATATAACAGTTTGCTGGCAGACAGGGCCGTCATGGGATCGTATGGTAGTTGGATTTACAACTACCTGTGCAATCAGTGACTATCACCACTCCCATTGTGAGTTGATCCCCGTTCACGGCAAGGTGTACTCGAGACAACATTATGTGATAAAGTTTGTCAGTGACTTGCGACATGTCGGTGGTTTTCTCCGGGTTCTCCAGTGTCCTCCACCAATAAAACTGACCGCCACAATATAACTGAAATTATGTTGAGGGTGGTATTAAACACCATAATCCTAATCCTTGCGTGTGCTAATACTTCCCTAGCATGAGTGGTGCTAACAGACTTGTGTGTGTTAATCCAGTCCTAGTACGACAGCAAACTTTGTGTGCTAATCCATCCCTAGTATGAAAGTAGTGTTGACATTTGTGTGCTAATCCATCTCTTGTATGACAGGAGTGCTGACAGACTTGTGTGTGCTAATCCATCCCTAGTATGAAAGTAGTGTTGACAGACTTGTTTGCTAATCCATCTCTTGTATGACAGTATTGACGACAGACGTGTGTTCAGTTTTAGTATGGCAACAGTTCTAACAATACTTGTGTGTTAATTGAAACCTGTGTGCTAATCCAGTCTTAGTATACCAGTACTGTTGAGACTTGTGTGCTAATCCAATCCTGGTATGCCCGTTATGCAGAAAGACTGGTGTGTTAATCTAGTCCTAGTATGACAGTAGTGCTGACAGACTTGTGTGTGCTAATCCATCCCTAGTATGAAAGTAGTGTTGACAGACTTGTATGCTAATCCATCTCTTGTATGACAGTATTGACGACAGACGTGTGTTCAGTTTTAGTATGGCAACAGTTCTAACAATACTTGTGTGTTAATTGAAACCTGTGTGCTAATCCAGTCTTAGTATACCAGTACTGTTGAGACTTGTGTGCTAATCCAATCCTGGTATGCCAGTTATGCAGAAAGACTGGCGTGTTAATCTAGTCCTAGTATGACAGTAGTTCTGACAAACCCTGTGCTAATCCATCTCTAGTATGATGGTAGTGCTGACAGACTTATAGGTGTTAATCCAGTCCCAGTATGAAAGTAGTGCTAACAAATGCTAATCATTCATACTATCTTTGACATTTTGTAAATAAAATAAAATTTAAACCTACTATGTATGTTTTATTTTTTGCTATATCAGTCATATTTGACATAGTTTTATGAATTCTTGCTTTAGACAACACCATATAGTAGTCTTAAGAGTTTTAGTTCACTGAAATTATGTTCACAATGAAAGAAGATAATAAATATGTGGAACACTAATTATAAAATAATAGAAAGCATCATAGATGCATCAGCCGAGTTAACATGAAAAAAAAAAAAAAAATTGGGATATTCAAATAATTTTGAAATCAAATTGTTCCATGTCATGGTCGTTATTCTTCTGGTTCCAGAAATGTATGTTTGCTAAGCACTTTTCCAAAAATAATAGGTAAAGAGTCTTCTGGGATATTTACCAAAGTTGGAATCCACTAAATATATCACCCGACATTAGTCAGAGTGAGCTCTAGCCATCATCATGCATTGTCCATCCTGGGTGAGTAAGTGATTGTTGTTCAATGCCAACTCGGCAATATCATGGCGAGAACAAGTTAATTTTCAATGAAATGATCACAAGATCCACTTTGTACTAGACCAACAAACTTAGTTGGATTTTTATAGTGCTAGCTTACTGAAACAACAGTCCGAGAATAGACATGTCGCCCTACTCGGACACATTATACTGATTCCGAGCCATCCAGTCTTTGCTCTTTCTCCTTAATACTGCGTGCTTAGCGGAGAAGCAACAAATACCAATTCTATAGTCTGGGTTGACCCCATCGGAGCTCGAACCCAAGATCTACCACACTCAAGGCGAGCACGAAAACCATTACACCACCGATGCGGTTCCATCCATCATGTGTGTAAGATTTTCACATTCCAATCTTCTTTGAATCCATAGGGCCAATATGTACAAAACTCTATAAAAAATAGTCACCGTTACAAAACAATGGGTCAGAATGACATTGTTTGAAGCCAGAACCAGTTCAAATCTTAACTAAGGATATTAGGTGTAGTAGAATATAAGTTTCACATATAAAAATTAAGTCAGTGATCTTGACCTTTGACCACAGGGTCAAATAATTTATTTTTAATCATACGACTTTGTGCTGGTTAGAACTTAACAGCATCTCAAGTTTAAAAAAAATATTTAATGGTTTAGATATTAATCTGAAATACAGAGGGGGCAGGGTATTATTAATCACGACGAGTTTCATTGTTGCACAACAGAAAACCTTTGCATGGATAATGTTGAACCTGTGGATACCCCACAACATTTCCTGATCATAGCCAATCACATGTGTACCCACCCTGGACAATATTCCCCATTCAGTCTCCTTCACCCTAGACTCATCACATTGATATGGTTCTTTTGAGGGATGTTGGTTTGCCTGATGTTTCCTCGTCCTAATGTGTTCAACTTGTCCCATATATGCTCGATCGGAGACCATTCTGCATTGTAGGGTCGCCAATGGAACAACAAACTCTAGCTAATTGCAGCATTGTATTATGTTGTTTCAACGCAAGGTTACACACATGGACAAGTGGAAGAAAGTTTACCCTTAGACCTAATCACAATATCTTACAACATTAAGATATTTTATTGTGCTAGCAACTGAAACAACACTTTGACACATTATGCTGACTCCAAGCCAACCAGTCTGTTCTTACTGGAGAAGCAGCAAATACCAATTTGAAGTATTTGGTATTACATGACTGGGGAATGAACCCATGATCTACCACACTCAGGGTGAGCATGCAAACCAATAACACTACTAAGGCAGTTCCACATTTTCATTCATTTGACCTGTAAAGCGTTAAAGTAGATTTGCCACTGAATAACACACATCTCAAGTGGAGAGAGTAAAATTGATTTAGTGTATATGTATGCATTAGCAAGCTGCAGATGCAGCAAAGTTTTTACTTTTAAATAAACTCATGCAATTGGATTTTTAACCATTCTTTTGGACACACTTAGTAACTACAAGCTGTCTTGCCATCTGAAATCAGTAACAGAGCTGTGGTGAGACGTATGCTCTACTTCTAAAATTGTGATGCACAACATGCCAAAATACAATATACCGAGGTTGCCACACGTCAAATTTAAAATAGATTTGGTCACCAGGTAAAAAAGTTATATTTAATACCAGAAACTGAACTTGTGCTTCTTCTTTTTCCACTAATATACGAATCATCTTAAAAAAAGAAGAAATGAACTCGTCTATAAAATTTGATGACATGACATTTAATGATACAAATCTGAATGTAACATCTTTTTAAAACATTATTTACAACAATACAATAAACATTCAGATCATGATATATGATATGATCTTGAACTATATCAAATATTGAATTTTTGATTGACAATGAATAAATATATGCCGTCTAAACAAAGGGAAATTCATTTAAAAGTTCTTTTTTTATTAGCATTAGATGTTGAACTAATATAGAAAAAAAAGTGTTTAAAGCTAAAGTAACTGAAAAAGGCAATCATAGACAAATTGTTGGTTTTTATTAGTTTACATAATTAACGTCAATCGAGGTAATTATAAGAATGAGTAGAATAAAAATTTGAATCTACACGACATGATCCTGAAATCATTGCAATAAATGTAGAAGAAAGAACATGTATACTCATGATGTAGTATTTAAAAAAAAATAAAAGACAAATTTATAAAGCATTAATGACACAGTAATAATATTTGTTCCTACAAGAACAAAAAATATAACTCATTGTTCATAAATATCACTTTCACACAATAATAAATACAGGTACTATGGTTACAAAATTATTATGGTCCATAAAACATCAGCTTGTGTCTTTTCTCCAATAATTAAGTTTTCTGATCAAAGACTACTACTTACTATCCACATAAATATAAAATAAAACAATTCATCAGCAGAATTTTGTAATAAAAGTACAACCGACAAAAAGTGAAAGAAATACCATTATTTTATGCAGTTAAATAAAACATTTATTTCACTGTGGGGTGATGTCACAGTATCAAACATTGTCGCTTTCGATAATATTATTAAAACAAGTTCCTTTTTGAAACGTCTTGTTGGCACAAAACAAAAAAGACAAATCTAGGTAATATCTACTCTTACATACCAAATATCAAACATGCATCACTCATAACCAAACAACGATGATAATGCACTAATGTGCTAACACTCCATTCTTGAATTACTGCATTGTTCTGTTAATCATAGTCAACTTCCCATATTCGATAATCATTAAACAACTACACGCAAGAATTGAGAGCAACCTAGAATTCTTGAATTTCATAATTGTTTAGAAAATTGGGATTTCTTAACAATATATGTATTTTATATATTTTTTTCTGTGATATTGTGAACATTTTCGCAGCAGACCTAAATGAGACTGATAAAACAATTCTTACTACATATACCTGTGTTCTCTGTACCAGACATGAGAGAACTCAACACACATAGCACCAGCATACTTTCATATAAACCTTGAATGAATAACAATGCAACTTTTGATTTATTCCATAATTGCAAACTTGGATCTTCTTCAAAAACAAAAATACAGTTGCAACCCTTCAGTACAAAATGAATTTACCCATTTGCTCACTAAAGTATTTTACTTTTTTTAAACTTAATTTTTCTTCACTCTCTCGTAAATGTCTGACGTGTGTTATACTTGAGAACTCTATCTGTATATTTACTTAGTAAAACATCTAATGACCAACTATGTCAATAGTGCATTGTTTCCCAGAAAAGGTTTGGCAGATTATCTTCACACAATTTATTAAATGTTTTTATCTATCACAATAATTAATTTTTATCTTCTTTTTTCTGCTCTTGATCTGTTTCTGATGATGTTGAGTCTGTTGATTCTGACGAGTCTGATGATGATGATGAACTTTGTGAACCTTCTCTTTCTGCAGCCATCTATAAATAGAAACAATATTAATGCATAAAGATTGAGAAAATTTGTATACAAAATGTGTTTTTCCCATATATCATCTTATCACCTGTTTTATCTAGTCATACTTGTCACATGTATTTTTTTTTATACATAATTTAGATATAAAAATGACAACACTTCACATCTATATATCAATCTAAGACATTATAATTTATATACATGTACAGCATCCTTCCAATTGTAACTAAATTTCCACAAAATACTCTTTTCTTTTAATTCTGTCTAGATATATTCAATTCAGATCTTTTGAATAGTTTTACATATTTGTACATCTTCTAATCACTAAACAATGGATATTAACTTTCATTCAGGTGATCAGTGTTATTTTCATACCATTATTTCGTCTCTTTGTACTGGTATATTAAGTGAGTTTTTCAAATGATTGACCTACTTACCTTTTAATATGCCATTTGACCTACTACCCTTTTTATATGTCATTTATTGACCTACTAACCTTTTTATATGCCATTTCAAATAATTTAAGAGAAGACTGTTGTAAATCATTGGTGACTTGTTTAATATTTTCTGGAGTTTCATTTTCTTTATTTCCTAAAACTTCTTTCACTTTAGATATATGTTCTCTAAGTTTATCACACTGAAAAAGAAAATATTGAGGTTAACATCAGACAATCTCTGTATAGCAACAAAAGTATTGTGGTTAATGTCAGGAAATTTCTGTAGGACAAAATATTACAGTCAGCCTCAGAAAACATAAACATAAAAACACAAAAACATATTGGTCAGTACATGTAAGACATGGTTATATCAAAACCTAGGGAATTTGTTATACATGTTTAATGTATGGTCCCAAGTGTTTTATAAAAAAGCCAATTATACATTTATGAAAGAAGTATAAAAACAGTTATGCACAAAAAAGATTTTTAGCAACACAAATCTTTATGGTTGTTTTTTTCTCTCTCTCCACTTTCGTAACAACATACTTGTCAGAAATTTGTATCTTGCTAAATCAGGTCACATTCTTGTGCAATATCTTATTTTCTTGATTCCAGTGTCTACATATTTTAAATTGTATATTTTCCATTTACATAGAAAAGTTATGCTATGATTCTATGAGAATCAGGTTTATGGCCAGATGATATGTGATAAAGTTCGTCAGTAACTTGTGGCAGATTTGTTAATTTATCTGGTCAAATTTGGCTGGCAATACTCCAATTGTAGAGAATCATAACAATCGATGTGAAATTGAAAACAAATTTTAAAGAATACCATCGAGACAACACATTAGTTGTCCAGTATAATATTTATCACTTACTTCATCTGCAGGTAATTGATCTTTAAATTCTGTCATCTTTGATTCTGTATCATGTATAATACTTTCTGCTGAGTTGACTGCTTCTACAACTTCCTACAATAGATATGACAAATATCACTGATACAAGGTTCAAATCACCTTCACTTTTATACTTCTCTTAATAAACATGCAATACATCCGTGGAGTGAGTTGGTTGTTTAACGCCAAGTGAGCTATAGCTTAGCTATATCATGGTGGTAGATGAGATAATGATGATGTCCTTTTTGTACTAGACCAACAGGCTAAGATTTTTATAGTGCTACTGGTAGCTAAATGAAACCAACAGTCCACTAGTAGATATGTTGTTCCACTCTTGACACAGTATCCTAATTCTGGCCCAAATAGAGAAACAACAAAAACCAATTTTATAGTCTTTAGTTTGACCCGACCAGAATGTCTATGCATTAGCCAACACAAATCATTCCTTAGAAACAGTGAATTTGACAAAAGAATAGCACATCATGGTAAAAAATATAACAATTGCTAGTGAAAACCTACAACTGTCCTATTTTCATGTGTTGACACTAAGAAGATTAAGCATACATATAAATTTACTAAAATATCAATAGTCAATTCACGATTTTCAGAATTTATTTTATTCATGGATATACATTTCAAAATAGTTTTCAATTGATGTTTCGAGCAAGAAAATATAAAAATTTCTCAATATATCTGTTAGTTTATATAGCAAAGAATTTAAACAATACTCTCCAACCCAAGTTAAACAAACATGCTCAGAAATGTATGTCAACAAGGCAATACAGTATGTATTGCTCTTTCTGGTGACGAAAAATTTAAACATCACTGCATGGTTGTTATCTTTCATGTTAAAAATAACTTATAGATGACATTTAAAATAATTTCATCTAGACATGTCTCTTCCTCTATACAAACCTTTCGTTTCTGATCTTCAACAGCATATTTTTCTGCATTTTTGACCATATTTTCAATTTCATCCTTAGACAACCCACCAGAAGACTGAATTACAACTGAAAAATAATACAATTCAAATTATTTATATATCTTAACAATAAAGCTACTAGTATATATAGATATCATACCACTATTGGTACAAAAATGTACTGTCCTGATTTTCATGTTACTTACAATTATATGGGTTGTTGTGAACAGTCATTTAACATTGTTCTGCAATTATTTGTATGTATCGTACTTGGGTCAGAAAATGTGCCTACTTTTATGGGCATGTTATCTTTGGTATAGCTGTAAATATGTGCTCCTATAAAATTATACAGACCCAAGGCCTATAGGTCTATGCCATAAAATCCTTGTATAAAAAAACCCCAAACAGGAGTAGATAAAATGGCAGCAATAACTTATGTAAATATTATGTAAGATTTGATTTGATATATTGTGTTTAACGCCACTTTCAGCAATATTTCAGCTATATCATGGCGATCAGTTTTAGTGGTGGAAGAAGCCGGAGTGCCAGGAGAGATCCACCGACCATGGGCAAGCAAGCAAGCACCCTTTTTTGTAATTTACAAAGCCAGGCACGAACCCACACTGTATTGGTGATAGGCTGGTATGAGTTGTTTAGTAATCCAACTACCTAACTCATTGAGCCACCCGGGCCCTATACTATGTAAGAAAAAATCGAGAAAGCATCAGCCAAGTTGCAAGTCAAATCATTTGGTCTTGTGATCATAAATATATATGGTTTAGGGGTGGGGATCTCAACCATTAAAAAGTTCACTTCAGGTAGGGGGTGGGGTATGATCCCCCGGGGCCTGAGCTATAAGGCCTTTAATTTGCCTAGTTACCCTGATCATAAATATATATAGTTTAAGGGTGGGGATCTCAACCATTAAAAAGTTCACTTCAGGTAGGGGGTGGGGTATGA
>MJUT01028868.1:477302-491528 GCA_002080005.1 Gigantidas platifrons | reverse complement strand
TAATTCTCAAAATATGTACTTTTTCTATAAAAAACCATGATTTTACAAGAAAAAAACAATAGATTAATCTGAATTTCGAACTCGCTCTAAATAATAGTGTAATAATGCTTCCTACCAAAAATTATGTTGATCGGCCAAAAACTAAGAGTGCTATCGCGTTAACGAAAATATCCATACGCCCGCCCGCCTTTCGCCAAAACATAAGCCGACTGCAACTTCGTTGCAACTCGGCTAATAACATGTTCAGTAGTGTGTGTCAACAAGGCAATACCTATATAAGTAATGCACTTTCTGGTGATGAAAAATATAACATCATAACATGTTGAAATTTAATCATACAAGCAGCATAATCACTGTGACTGAAAGCTGTCAACTATGATTAAGTTTATCTTCAGTAGTCGCCCTCTCCAAAGGTCACCGTTCCCATCAGGTCAGATTTCAGATGCACTGATTTTTGCATCAGTCAAATTTGTTGTACTGTAAATAATCACTTGAACCACCTTGTCATCTATTGGGTAAAAAACGTAAACAAATTGATGTTAACACTTACTTTGTTGTTCTTTGCCTGTTCCTTTGTCTCTAGCTGATACGTTTACAATACCATTAGCATCAATATCAAAAGTAACCTCAATCTGTGGTATACCACGAGGGGCTGGAGGGATACCAATCTGTAAAACAGGTTTAATATCATCATACAACAATATGGTAAGTGTAGACCCCAACTGCAGGAGATCCTTACAATATTTGTCTTAATTCAAAATTATCAATAAACTTTAGTCTCAAGCTACAGCCTATATTTGTAACAGCTTCTGTCGTCACTTCTGTGTTTGGAAGTTTGAGGTATGTAGGAGAGGTGTGTGTTACTGTGGTTGGTTATATTGTCTATCATTACAATAAATTACAAATATTTCTTATGAAAGTGATCATGTCAATTTTTATTTTTTGTTGTTATATTTTTCAATATCTATTTAAATTTAACATGCTCAGTCAAGTAAGTCAACAAGGCAATAATAACAGAGGCATTGCTCTTTTCTGGTGACGAAAAATTAAACATCATTGCATATTAAATTTTCTTAAATTCTCAAATTTTTAACATACCGTATTTACTGGTGTATAATGCGCAGGATTTTACCCAGATTATTTATTTTGTAGGAGGGATGCACATTATAGACAAGAACAATGTGTTTCACTCTTTTTCAGACCGGAAAATTACATGTCGGCCATTTTTTTTTTCCGTTTTTTTTTTTAAAGTCGTCCGTTTCGTATTTTCAAGTTTAAAGAATATAAATAGTTCTAATATTCACTCAGAAGAAGAGACAAGCTCAAAGCTATCAAAAATATATACGATTGACATTTAATTCTTACATTTCCGACCATGATTTTTTTTCAAAAGTCCATGCGCATTATAGACATGAACAAGTTTTTTTCTGAAGATTTTCAAGGCCAAGAAGGGGTGCGCATTATGCACCAATGCGCATTATAGTACCCTAAATACGGTAATTTTGTAAATATTTACCAGCTGGAATTGCCCAAGGAGTTTGTTGTCCAAGGCCATCTCTCTTTCACCTTGATGAACTTTAATTTCCACTTGTGTTTGACCATCAGCAGCTGTTGAAAACACCTGGAAATAATATATACAAAAGTGAACGAGTGCAGAATAAGTAACGAATTTATCTTTTAGAGTAACCTTAGCAGCTGACCTGAAAATCAGACGAGTCCAGAGTCCATCCTTCCGTCACCAAGATTCACCTGTGTGAAATTGGTGAAAATCAAAGGCGGGTACATCAGGTAATGTCTGAAGGTTACAGACTCCCTTATTACCATAAAATTAATATTCTTCTTTCTTTCCCCACAATGAAGTAAATGTTTGCTTTTATAACCATGGCAATTTAACATGTATAAATGGCCACTTCTCAAAAGCAATAATTTATGTTCTACTTGGCAAAATCCATCACAGCAGATATTCTGTGACAGTGAAATTGAAGTAGATTTCTAAATGACAGTAAAATAGATATAATAACAATCATAACCATGTAGGTTAATGTCCCCTAGCCAATATTATAGGAACCTTAGTAAATCTATTATTATTCCGAGTAGTGGTGTACTGATCATCGGAAACATCAACTAATTAGTCGGACATCATCATACAATGCGATGATCGATTCTTAAACCTTGTGCTCAATTCTGATTCCTGGTGTCGAATATATATATATTTTTAACTTTATTCTTTGGTGTTTTTTTTTTTGGTCCTCATACTGACATACATCTTGCAGTTTTATCCCAGCTATTTTTTTGTCCTCGTACTGACAAACAAAACACCTTGCAGTATAATCTCAGCTGTTTTTGTCCTCATACTGACAAACATCTTGCAGTTTTATCTCAGTGTACTTCTGACACTCTATCAATATACATATTTGGACTAGTCTATTATTTATCTACTGCCTGGAATAGTCCATTTTATATCAGGTGTTACACATATGGAAACCAAATGATTAGTCTTGTTCTAAGTTAATGTTTACAAATGGACAAATTGTAGTTTGTAAATATATGACATGATTTTATTAAAATCTTTACTTTGGTCAAACACATATTTGAACTAGTCTATTATTTATCTACTGTCCGAAACAGTCCATTTTATATCAGGTGTTACACATGCCGAAAACGATCTATAGTTTAAATTTGTAAATATGATACGATTTTACTCAAATCTTTACTTTTGTCCAGCAAACTCTTGAAATAAGATGCAAGTATAGTGATCATCGATCTTGAAAATGTGACCGATTCCCATCACTAATTCCGAGACACTAATGGTTTGGTTTATGGGCATTTATCATCACTTTAATTAATTTTTCAGCAACATTGTGACAACCATACTAGTTAGGGAAGGAAAACATGGACAGTTAAAATGGTAAATTCCTGGCCTTGGGTACGTGTCAGGGAATTCTTCACACTTGAGGTGGGTATTGGGGAGCAAACCCAGGTCAGTAGACAGAATTTTAACAACCTTAACCATCTTGGTCACCTATGACTCTAAAAGGTGCCTGCTTCAATTTGATGGTAAAACAATAAACCCACTAATTATTAGCAAACTTGGAACAAGTTTTTACACAGAAAATCGTTACAGAAGAAAATGTATGCTTTTATAACCATGGCTATTTAAAATATATAAATAGCCACTTCTCAAAAGCAAATTGAATGTTCTACTTGGCAAAATCCATCACAGCAGAAATTCTGTGATCGTGAAATACAAGTAGGTTTTCAAGTGGTAAGGGAAAAAGACTTGATAATTAAATTTTAACTGCAAAGAGGTCAAGACTATTCCAGAAAAAATCATAACCAAAATCCCAAGAGACAGATTTTTCATCCATAAGATTTATTCTAATGCCAATGATTAAATCGTGGAAAAACTCTAAAATTCTAATCGTTTTTTATTAATCCCCGAGCATGAGATCCAACATGCATACAATAAAAAAATCTTTATATAATACATAAAAGGACGACAGAATTGTGTGATACTCACTTGTGATTTTTTAGTTGGAATAGTTGTGTTTCTGTTAATCAGTTTTGTAAATACGCCTCCTAATGTTTCAATACCAAGTGATAATGGTGTTACATCTAATAACAAAACATCAGTGACGTCACCAGCCAATACACCACCCTGAAACATTAATTATCAAAGCATAAGAACGATTCTACAAAGGTACTTCTTAGTAGATTATAATATTAATTCTGTAAATCATGAACAATTATAATTACATTATAGGGCAGACAGTTACCATCTTAGGGTCGAGTTATCATCATAGGGCTGACGGACAATACGATTCCATAATATATCCTGTCTAAAAAACAGACGGATACAAAAACGGTTTATTCCTCAGATTTTCAAAGGTTTATGTCTACTTTGTGTCTTTTGCAGCATTTAATTACATATACCTGCACAATTTTACTGTACATTTGAAGATACACTTGTGTTGTCAGAAAACCCTCTATACATACTGTGCTTTGAATTAAGAGGTTATATCTATATTTTTTTCAACACCTTTCCAGTTAAAAATAAATTACTTGAATGGTTGCCGAATAGCTACAACCAAACTGAATTGCTAAACACCTTTACTTTAATACCTGAATGGCTGCACCAATAGCTACAGCTTCATCTGGGTTAACAGCTTTACTGGGTTGTTTACCAAACAGTTCTTGTACTGTTGATTGAACCTAGAAATGAATACAAAAGGATTGTCATTATATTAAGGGGCATAACTCTATAACTATATAAGACATTGCAGCCAAAATTATACTTGGCCTGTGTATAGTAGTCAAAATCATTTGTGAAAATTTCACACATTTGGCCAAAGGAAACTGACGTTTGAGCATGAAAAACACAATTTGATTTTTTTTTAAATTAAGGGACCATATATGAAATTATAAACAAATTTCAACTTGAACTGTGTAATGTGGTAAAAAATATATTATGAAAATTTCCAAACATTTGGATGAGAGATAAATAAGTTAAGAGCACTGAATCCATAGCTTTGCCATTTTTCCTCATTACATGGTTTGAAGGACGTGTCTGTAGTTTTCATTGGAAATTCAGAAACAGACCAATACATTTTTTAACTGTTGCTTCCCAGTTGAATACAATCTGAAACAATTTCTTTTTATATCTTGGACTTAAATCTCAATTGAATAATTCAGTTTTCAAAAATAATTTGCATTGTTGTGGTGGATTTCATGCACTATTTTGTATATTTGAGCTATAAATTTGAACATTCGTCACTTTATAATCATACCTTAGGCATTCTGGTCATACCACCCACCAGTAAAACCTCCTGGACATCAGATTTCTTCACATCAGCATCTTGTAAAGCTTTCTGACACGGTCCTACTGTTCTCTTTATCAGATCATTTACTATCGATTCAAACTGAGATCGAGAAAGTTTCATATTCATGTGTTTTGGTCCACTGGCATCCATGGTTAAGTATGGCAAATTTATTTCCGTCTGTAAAAAACATTTCAAATTGTAAAATCTTATGACAGATCAATTGTCTAATACAAAGTATATCTGAACAAACAATTTAAAAAATATTCTTTGTTTTAATGTCAGCTTTTTACTTGACAATTATCATTTGCCTAACTAATTACCCACTTCAAAAATTAGGTTGGGTTATGACACATCAGTATTTCTTTTTAAGGATGACTAGAATTCAATTATAGAAATACACTTGATGCAAACTTGGACATAGAACCAAGTTACTAGAATTTGTATTCCTCTTTTCTATACCAAAGTTTTGGCCCTGAATGTCTGAAGTATAACAAACAGGAATTTGACTGACTTTGGAACTAAAATTGCACAATTTTCCCCCTAAATTATATATTAACAAACAGATATTTGTTAGACTTTGGAGGCAAAATCACACATTTAACGTTCACAATTTCTTTTACAGATTGCTACTTATCACTTTAAATTTTGTCCCTAAGTTATCAATAACATATAATATGATTGTTACCAAAAAATTACTCATTTAAGCCTGTATTGCTCACCATATTAACAAGATATCTGTTAGGGCATTATCCAGATGATCAATAAATGTACAGTGTGCATTCAATCAAGTTTACTCTTGCTATTTCTGACTTGTTTCTTATACATTTGTTCAGTGGTTTAATAGTTATAAACACTCTCATTATCATGTGACATTTTCCTTATCATCCCTCATTCCATACTGGAACTCATGCTAAAGTCTCAGTCTAATATGGAAGTCTCAGGATGATACTAGTGGCAATATCGAACATGTCACGTAAAAATCTATTATTACCATACAATCATTCTCACAATTAAAACAGGTTGAAAAGGTAACCTTTTTATTTAAAAGTAAACTAAAACTATTACCAATAGGATGAATATTTACACAACCACCTTCAAGAATCTCATCTGATATTTTTCCTGGAGCAGCTTTCAGAGACATAATGTAAGAATACATTTCAGAATATCTCGAACAGTAAATCAAGATAAAATATATGTTTATATTTAGTGTACCAAAGCATTGGCCCTGAATGCTTATCAAATAACAAACAGGAATTTGACTCGCTTTGGAAAGATCATAAAACTATTTTTAACTTATATATGCCCACCCCCAGCAAATACAATATTAAACATTTCTTCCTATTCTACCCGACATTTCAATGGAATAGCCCTCAATACTGATGTTAATTCCATCCTATTCTACCTGACATTTTCATAGAATAGCCCTCAATACTGTTGTTAATTCCATCCTACCCTAACCAACTTTTCATGGAATAGCCCTCAATACTGATGTTAATTCCGTCCTACCCTAACCAACTTTTTCATGGAATAGCCCTCAATACTAACGTTAATTCCATCCTACCCTAACCAACTTTTTCATAGAATAGCTCTCAATACTAATGTTAATTCCGTCCTATCCTAAGCAACTTTTTCATGGAATAGCCCTCAATACTGATGTTAATTCCATCCTACCCTAACCAACTTTTTCATGGAATAGCCCTCAATACTAATGTTAATTCCGTCCTACCCTAACCAACCTTTTCATGGAATATCCCTCAATACTAACGTTAATTCCTTCCTATCCTAACTAACTTTTTCATGGAATAGCCCTCAATAGTTAGGTTAATTTCATGAAATACATGACTATAGTAGACATTTGAAGTTGTTCAAGACTAATAAAAGAACCGCCTAGCGCATTCATACCGACGTATCCCCCCGCACTTGCATAATATTTAGTTTTATATATTTATAAAAAGCAGCCTTACAGTCTTAATGTATAACATACTTACAAGCCACATGCAAAGATTATTCAAATCTATCCATGTTTACTAAAGTTATCACGTAAACAAGACACAATTCTCAAAATTGGTGATTTTTCAACCAAAAACTAAGATTTTCCTCCAAAACCCTTGCTTCAAATATTTTCATGTTAGAACCCATCCAAGATAATGATAATTACAAGCCACATGCACAAAATTATTCAAATCTATCCATGTTTACTCAAGTTATCGTGTAAACAAGACTCAATTCTCAAAATTGTTGATTTTTCAACCAAAAATAAAGATTTTCCCCCAAAACCATTGCTTCAAATATTTCCATGTTAGAACCCATCCAAGATAATGATAATTACAAGCCACATGCAAAAAATTATTCAAATCTATCCAAGTTTACTCAAGTTATCGCGTAAACAAGAAAGTGCGACGGATGGACAGACAGACGGACGCTATTATAAACATACTGCCTTTAATTGAGGGTGTTATGGTAGATTATTTCATATCAGTTCTCAATTCCACTTTTTCATTGGTGTAGACATGGTCATGTGTCATGCATTAATCTGCGTTAAAGAAATCTACCAGTCATTAACATGATAATGCCCGCTCGACGTTTTAGAGTTGCGTCCCCTTTTTAAAACGCAACGGAGATCGTGCAGTTGTCAATGTACCAAAATGAGCAAAATTATTTATAAAGTCTTATTTCCTTCAATGAAATAAAAATAATAGTTACTTATGTATAGGGCATTATCGTGATTTATAGACAGCCCTTGGGACAGTAGTATTGACTTCAACACTGATAATGCCCTCGCCTGCGGCTCAGGCATTATCAATGTTTCTGTCAATACTACTGTCCCTTGGGCAGTCTATAAATCACGATAATGCCCTATACATAAGTAACTATTATATAATTACCACACTCAGAAAACCAATATCACCCGAGACGAAGTCGAGGGTGATATTGGTTTTCTGAGTGTGGTAATCTACCATAACACCCGAAATTAAAGGCAGCATGTTTTATATTATACTGAATGCTCTGGTATTAGTGTCAATGGTGTGTGTTGCTTTAATACTGATTTAAGGTAATTGTCTAAGAACTAAATTACAATATCTAATTTAATAAACTTTTAATTAACAAGGAAACATAAACAACTGTAACAATGGTGTAATGTTCCCAAATGTTCATTAAAAATAGTTCAGAGTTGGACAAACTTTCCAGCTTGGTATTGACATTGTCATTTAACAAAAAGTTACGAAATATCCTTACAGCCCGGTTCACTTGTCTCTTCGTTTCCTTACTGTCCTTGTTTGTCAACAAATCCTGAATATTATCTTTGGTTATATCGGCAAAAGCCATGTTAATGTGGTCTGAATGTCCAAGAGCGTACTGTCGTCTGTTTGTTTATTTATTTGTAAAACTAAATTAAAAACTTTGACGGAATGGACTGTTTCCGGTCTGGAGGGTGGTATTGCAATAACACCCGTTGCCAACACAGAATACCACCCGTTGCTAGGAGGAGGCAGAGCTACAGGATTTGGTATTGATACGAAGGTGGAGCTTCGTAAAATTAGTGAAAAATACCATTTTCTAATCGACCAATGACGTTGTATCAATAGTCTAGAAATTTGCATAAAGTATAATATTACTATATCCCCTCACCGCTATCGCGGGGGGATAATAAAACACCACAACATACCTGTAAAGAAGATGACAATTCAATCTTGGCTTTCTCAGCAGCTTCTCTTAATCTTTGTAATGCCATGTTATCTTTTGTGATGTCTATCCCTTGCTGTAGAATAAGTAGACATTTCAATACATTAAGGAGTAAGTGATTGTTGTTTAACGCCAAGTGAAAATTTTTTCAGCTTTATCATGTTGAGAACAAATTATATTTCGATGATCATGATGATGATGATGATTTGTACTAGACCAACACGCTAAAGTTTGATTTGTATAGTGCTAGTTTACTGAAACAATAGTCCATGGGTAGACATTCAGCCCAACTCGTATACATTATCCTGATTCTGAGCCAACCAAGCCTTTGGCCTTTGCTCTTACCCCTTAATACTGCATGCTTAGTGGAGAAGCAGCAAATACCAATTTTAATCTTTTGGTTTTACCTGACAGTGGCTTGAACCCATGATTTACCACACTAGAGAGGAGGATGCTAACCATTACACCACTGATGCATTTCTTTTCACATTTTAACAAGTCTATAAATATACACGACAGAATAGTATAACAGATGGTGGTTATGTCACCCTGATGTTATGTACATGTAAAAACAGATAGAAGTGCAACAATTTTGATGTTACATAATAGCTTAAGCACATGTCAGTGAGGCAACACTGATCTTACCGATTATTTTTATAATTTTTTTTCACAAAAGAAATAACTTTATAAAGAGACACATGCACAAGTAATGGTAGAGATCAACTTTTGATTTCTTTCTTTCATAAATAACAACTTACTTCTTTTTTGAATTCTTTGACTAGGAATTGCACAAGGTAATTATCAAAATCTTCTCCTCCAAGGAATGTATCTCCATTTGTGGATCGTACTTCAAACACACCTTTCTGGATTTCTAATATGGATATATCAAATGTACCTCCTCCCAAATCATACACAGCAATTCTATAAATAAATGTTTCATATATATTAAAAGGACAATTTGGGTAGGTCTAGTATCATATAGATCATATCTGTCATATTCCTTAATCGTCAGTCAGTAAGTGAGTGATTGTTGTTTAATGCCAATTCAGCAATTTTTCAGCTATATCATGGCGAGAACAAGTTAATTTTCAATGAGATGATGATGACATCCACTTTGTTCTAGACCAACACGCCGAGCTCGATTTTAATAGTAAATTATATTTCGATGATGATGATCATGAAGTATGCTTTGTACTAGACGAACACGCTAAAGTTTGATTTTTATAGTGCTAGCTCACTGAAACAACAGTCCGTGGGTAGACATGTCACTCCACTCGGACACATTATTCTGATTCCAAGCCAACCAGTCTTTGCTCTTACTCCTTAATGCTGCGTGCTCAGCAGAGAAGCAACAAATACCAATTTTATAGTCTTTGGTTTAACCCGACCGGGGATTGATCCCACAATATACCACACTTGAGACGAGCATGCTAACCAATACACCACAGATGCAGTTTTGTCACATTCACTCTTGAATTTATTTGTAACATTAAGCAGAGATTCCCAAGCATGCCGGTCCGACAGACAAATCCGGTAAAAATCAATTCGGTTCGGAAAAACATTGCTTTCCACCGGACCGAATGTCCAGTATAAAATACTGGGTTTGATGTATCAAAGAGCCCTGTTTGATCTCCAATTTGTCCATAATTTATTTTAATTAATACTAAAGTGAAACACCAGATCAAAACTCTTTTATTGTATCATTTATCGTTCTCCATGCTTTGATGATGTTCAAGGACATTGACAAAATTAAAGTTGAAATCTCAGAAACGCTTTATTGAACGGAAATATCAATATTTGAAATATAAGAACAAGAATCACTCCAGACCGGACACGTAAAAATGATCGGATATCAATTTGGTGCCAAATTTAAACCTGTCTTTTGGGCAAAATACGATAGAGGACTTGATTTAGGCTTTTGGGAAATACTGAAACCTTTGAAATGGACAAATATTACAAGCTTTTTCCTGATCAAGACAAATGGTTGAAAAGATCCACTAAAATTTTTATTTCTGTGAATTTAAATAAAATATTTCTAAAAAAAAATCTACAAAATGTTTACTTCAAACCAGACTTGTTTTAACAAACAATGTTCAGAAATATATATATACAGTTAATTTCCATTACTAAAATGAGAAATGGAAAATTGGTAGCCCTGCAGGAAAAGCTTGATATTTTTTCGGACCTGTGAAATTGTGTTCGGTCTGGTGAAGTGAGACAGACTTTGGTAATCTCTGCATGAAGACAGCTATTCCCCTTAACTAAGAAAGATAAAGAGCTATAATAAAATAAGAGTTCTTTGTCCCTTTTATAATCTTTTACCTACTTTGATGATGGCAGACAATATACAGTTTCTAATAAGCTTGTGAAAATTGTAATACATTTACTTTTAATGAAAACAGAACAAGTCAGGAAATTATGAAGTTAACATGTACATTGTGTACATTCAAACCGGTCTTATGTGACCTTCCAAGGCAACACTGAAATTGGGTTACCTATGACAGGTGGTCAAAATATACAGGTTTAATCAATATGAAATGCACTGTGAAGGGAAATTAAATTTAGGTTACATAGTACAAGTAAGTTACTGCTTAATAGAGGTGGTCACTAAAGCAGGTTTGGCTGTATATGTTACATATGTAATAATACTTACAGTCTATCATCAGATTTATCCATTCCATAGGCCAGAGCAGCAGCTGTTGGTTCATTAATCACACGTAATACATTTAAACCAGATATTTGTCCTGCATCTTTAGTTGCCTAAAAAACAATTATAGGTTAATATTTTTAATTATTTTTTAAGAAATGATAATAAAATAGGTTATTCAAAGAAACAAACGGTAATAAGTTAGCATATATCACACATTCAGAGTATACACTGACAAATCAGACACCTAATCAAGTTATAAGGAGAATTCGATTTTTGTTTCATTTTCCAACCACATTTATATTAAACTTTGGACTCCATAGACCTTGGGACATAGTTTGCACAAATCTGAATCTTATTCTACATATCACAATGATGCTACACAGCAAATACTGTAGCATTTCTATTGTTGGTTCTTGTAAATATCTGATAGATTTACTTAATTCTTCCTTTAGAATCTTCCCCAACTAGGGATCATTCTTTTCTAGTTCCATTTGGTTCAATGGTTTGTAAATATGTACTGGGGACTCTTCTGAGTCCAAATTGTTCCCAGATTATTCAAGATTTGGAGAAAAAGCCTTTAGTTCATTTACTAATACCAAGAGTCATGTGACAGGGGGACATATGGGATTTTTGAAAAATGCAAAACATATATTTCTAAGAGGACAATGAACGAAAGCCCATTTCAGTCATCGACTTTAGCAGTGGTCCGGTGTCCCACAGCCAGTGAAAATTGATTCGGACCAGTGACTTTTGCCAAATTTTTTCAATAGAATCTATATAAATATTCTAATTTTGAAGTTTTCGGGCCAGTAAATTTGAAAGTCAATTTTGAAGACTGCATTATCTAGGACTCCAGGCTACTTTCCTTCCAACACGTTTTCCACTAATCAGGTCATACACTTTATTGCATATTTAAAAGAATAATAAAACAAAAAATCTTCAAATGTAAGCAACATAGGATTTTTTTTAATTAGGGTTGACTTTTAAACAAATTTTTAACATTTAACTGTGCCTTACCTGTCTTTGTGAATCATTGAAGTAAGCTGGTACAGTAACCACTGCATTTTTAACTGGTTGTCCAACATAACTTTCTGCAATGACAATACTTGATTTAATTTGAGAAAACAATGCTTTTTAGATGGTTAAAATTATAAAGAAAAGAAAATCAGTTAAAATACAAAGAAAAACACATCAAAGCTTTGTCAGGTATAAATATTGAACAGATTAACATAATGTAAATTGTGTGAAATATTAGGAAGAACATTTAAATGATTTCCAAAATTGAATTCCTTTAAATTAAAATTTCAAAGTTCAAAAGAATACTTGTTTAATTTTTATTTCACGAATAGATAGTTACCTGCAGTCTCTTTCATTTTAACAAGAACAAAAGCTCCAACTTGACTTGGTGAATACATCTTTCCTTGAGCTTCCAACCAGGCATCCCCATTTGAAGCTTTTACAATCTTGTAGGCAATGTTTTTACTGGAAAAAAAAAAAGGATCAATGTCTTTAAACTGCCAAAATTAAACTTCAGAAAATTCACCTAACTTGTCTCGGGCAGCAATTCAGAATGCCACTAGAAAAGGAGACTGAACTAGATAGGGTCAAACAATTTCGGCCAATTATGATCTACAGAGAGAAAGCATACTTGTGAATACCTTTTCATACATATACAAGTCTACAATTGACTGATATTTATAGCTCTTTTCTTTTTAAGGACAATTCTATTCATATACCACAATATGGGTAAACACTTCTTGATTGATACCTAAGGAAGTTACACACTGCATTTCACATCTTGTATGAATGATGTTACATTGACAAATACTACCATTAAACAAAGGGCAATAACTCACATCAATCAACAGTGTTCCGGCTAGAAAATTTGGGCAGAGGGGCACAATCATAGAAAAGAGGGCACTTTTGCACATTTTAGCTGAATCAAAAGGGCATACTTTATATATTTTGGGTGAAATAATGGTTATGCTATTTTATTTCTTGGCTTCTAATAGCATTTCAATGCAGATAAAACTATATACAGGGTTTTAAGATAATTCAGGCATTTAAGACAGAATTTATTTTCCATTTTCTTCTGAAGGACAGAGGGGCGCTGCACCCCTATATAGCACCCTTCTATTATAGGCTAGCTGGAGACACTGATCAAAATTTCATATCAAATTCCACATTGGATCATTGAATGATGACCACTATTAGCAGATGATCAGTATACCAGTATACAGTTTTCTATACACAGAAGAAATGAAAATAAAATCATCAACAGATGCCATATGGCTGCTTAGATAGGACTGAAAGTAGCATCATTTCATAATTAGACTTACATGTCTTTCTGAACCTCTGCATCATCAAATCTTCTTCCTATTAATCTCTTGGTTGCTGACAATGTGTTTTCAGCATTAGTTACAGCCTGTCGTTTAGCTGGCATTCCTGTTATTCTTTCCCCATCTTTTAGGAAGGCTACCACAGATGGAGTAGTTCTAGCTCCTTCAGAATTTTCCAACACTTTGGCAGTTTTTCCTTCCATAATTGCCACACAGGAATTTGTAGTGCCCAAGTCAATTCCAATAACATGGCCTTTAACTTTGTCAGATCTAAAAGAATCAAATACAACCCATAAATTATATATAACTTATTGTGTGGAAACCACAATAGCTTATACAGCATGACAGTGGTGCAAACATAGTCTCACAACGTGTCATTGATTTAAATATGTGAACATACTGACGCAGCAATATTATCAAAATGTGCCAGAAACTTTAAAAATGCGGGAATACTGTGTTGGCACTGTCTAGAATGAACTCTGAAGATATTTTGGAACTTTCTGACATGCTTATAATGACTCTTCGAAAAACAATGAAACCTTTCTAAATAAAAGGCCGTTGGCCACTGGTCCCCCGACGCCAAGGTTACATCGTAAGATTAAATTTTGAAACTACTGTAAACTAGAGGGTCAGGGGAGCCTGTATCACTCATAATTCTGAAAGGGGACCATCCAAGGACCATTTTGAAGTAAAAAAAGGGGAGTAACTCTGGTTAGATTTGTCGAAAAATCAT
>MJUT01028868.1:443495-473803 GCA_002080005.1 Gigantidas platifrons | reverse complement strand
ACTTGACCTAGATATTCATGAGATACACTTACATACCAAACCTAGTTTCAATCTGACTATTTGTTCCCAAGTTATCATCTGGAAACCAAATATTTAGCAATTTTGAGGTATAAAAAGGGGCACAACTCTAGTAAAAATAGTCGAAAAATTGTCATTATCGAACTTGACCTAGATATTCATAAGATACACTTACATACCAAACCTAGCTTTAATCTGACTTTTCATTCACAAGTTATCATCTGGAAACCAAAAAGCACACGGACGACACCCATTTCTATAGTCCCTTTCGACGAAGCGTCGGGGGACAATAAAAGAACCGCCTAGCGCATGAATGCACGACGTATCCCCCTGCACTTGCATAATATTTAGTTTTATATATTTATAGAAAGCAGCCTTGCAGTCTTAATGTATAACATACTTACAAGCCACATGCAAAGATTATTCAAATCTATCCATGCTTACTAAAGTTATCACATAAACAAGACATAATTCTCAAAATTGGTGATTTTTCAACCAAAAACTAACATTTTCCTCCAAAACCCTTCCTTCAAATATTTCCATGTTATAACCCATCCAAGATAATGATAATTACAAGCTACTTGCAAAATATTATTCAAATCTATCCATGTTTACTATAAAAGTTATCGCGTAAACAAGACACAATTCTCAAACTTGTTGATTTTTCAACTAAAAATTAAGATTTTCCCCCAAAGCCCTTGCTTCAAATATTTCCATGTTAGAACCCATCCAAGACAATGATATTTACAAGCCACACGCAAAAAATTATTCAAATTTATCCATGTTTACTCAAGTTATCGCATAAACAAGACACAATTCTCAAAATTGGTGATTTTTCAACCAAAAACNCCGTGAAACATGAAAGGTGCACGATAGTTAAATTATTAGCTAGCAGAATAGTATACATACATTAATATAAAAATACTTATGTAATAGAATCGTGGTTTTATTGATGAAGCATGGAGAACTGGGGGCAGTTGACATAAACTGTACAGCATGTATTTGCCGGTAAAACGCACGTGATTTTTTTGTCTTGCACTAGTGCAAGATAAGACAATCTCACATCGCTAAAAATAGGAACTGGTCTGTCTCAAAAGTGAGAAAACAAAATCTTGTAGAAAAGTAACCCTGTTTAAACTTTAAGTTCCAATGTAGGATTTTTTATATATATATAATTTACCATGTATAACCATCTGTCAATACTATTACTAAACACAAATGTTGGTCTAAAGGAGTTTTGGTTTAGACATGTTTCAATTTCATAGAAATTTAACTTCTATTTTAAAAAATACTTCAAATTCAATTCTTTGCTTTTCACTTGAAACAAGTGTTGATTCTAGATTTTTCCCAAAAAAAAATGATATTAAAATTATTCATTTCTTAATATTCAACTTACGCATATCTTCTGGTATTGAAGTTTAACTGATCATATATGTTACTATTAGCAACCTGAAATGAGAATAATAAACTAATCTGTTACATCATTGTCTTTTTTTGTCATCATTTCAGTAGTAAACACTCTTTCATATTTCCCATCTTCTTAGTCATTCATAATGAAACATATGAAACAACTGAATGGATATCAATTGAGTTAATGCTTCAACTTGCGTACATTTGTACCATGGAAACAAAGAGTGTGTCAGAGTGGAGCGACATGTCTATCTGCGACCTGTTGTTTCAGTGAGCTAGCACTATAAAAATCCAACTAAGTGTATTGGTCTATTACAAAGCAGACCTCATCATCATTTTATTGAAAATTAACTTGTTCTTACCATGATATAGCTGAAAAATTACTGAGTTGGTATTCAACAACTATCACTCACTCACTTTGTTTTCCTTGCATCATTATCTAAATTGCACTGAGACTGTTTACACATATTTAACAACAAAGTAATTTAAAGTCTATCATATTTATTTTATTTATTACTATTATCAAGTAATTCAAAGAGAAAAAAGTATTATATTGAAGAGACAAATACAAAAAGGAACATTATAACTTGGGAAACAAAATATTTTGCATAAAATTGTAGAAGAATTTTTAACATCATCAATCGTAAAAATTCAGTCTTCGAACTTAGCCACAAGCCTGACGGTCCTGGCCAGTAAAATCAACTGCAGATTTCTAAAATATCGCAAGTGAGAAGACCGACGGGCTTGTGTGTCAAAAGTACACAAAGATTCCCAAACATGCCGGACCGACTGTCTAAAATACTGGGTTTGTTGTATAAAAGAGCCCTTTTGATCTCCAATTTGTCCATAATTTATTTTGATTAAAATTAAAGTGAAATGCCAGATCAAAACTCTTTTTATTGTATCATTTATCGTTCTTCCATGCTATGATGAAGTTCAAGGACATTGACAAAATTAAAGTCGCAATCTCAGAAACGCTAATGAACGAAAATATTAATATTTGAAATATAAGAACAAGAATCACTCCGGACCGGACATGTAAAAATTATCGGATATAATTGGCACCAAATTTATACTTGTATTTTGTGCAAAGTACGATAGAGGACTTGATTTAGGCTTTTGGGAAATATTGAAACCCTTTGAAATGGACAAATGAAATATCATATCAATCAAACTTTACTTTATAACATATGGAAACAGACTTTAAAATCTGAACTAAATATTTTGCTAAAAGCCAATTGTAATGATGCAATAGATAAAACCAAAATCTTGTCAATTCTATCCTTAATTAGTAGTTAGTTATAATATACATATGTATGAGTAAATGGTAGATGTTGATGCTATCATAAAATATCTTTATAGAGTGACCTATATGTTTTTATTATTTTTTTAAATTGATATATTTAATTGTATTTCTGAAATGAGAGCATATTGGTTTTAAAATTGATATATTTAGTGGTGTTTTTGAAATGTGTATATGTGGACTCTAATTAATCTCTTATCAACTCTGGGTAAGTGATATATTGTAAAACAGGGAACCTTAGATTATGTTTCGCTTACCTGGGCATCTAAGGTGTTTTGTTAACAGGCAAGTCAAACAATAAAGTATTATGTTATTAAGAAAAGAAAAAAAATGAAATATTACAAGTTTTTTCCTGATTAAGACAAATGGTTGAAAAGATCCACTAATTTTTTTTTATATCTGTCAGAAATTCTCTGTGAATTTAAATAAAAAACTTTGCTTTATTTATATAAAACAAAATTCTACAAAATGTTTACTTTTAAGCAGACTTGTAACAAACAATGTTCAGAAAAATGTATATACAAAAACTGTACAGTTAATTTGCATTACTAAAATGAGAAATGGAAAATTGGTAGCCCTTGGTTGAAAGCAACCACTGCAGGAAAAGCTTGATATTTTTGTGAGAGAATAGACAATTAGCTACCAATTGATAATAAACATGTGAAATTATTTTTGTTTTTATTCGGGCCATTAAATTTGCATTCGGACTCCTGAATTCTACAACTCAAGAAGTCCAAATGGCTTGTGGGTCAAAAAGTTTTTCGTGAAGACTGAAAATTCATATAACTAGTTCTTCAGTACTGTGAAAAATGACAGCAGGGTCATTTTTTGTTAAATTTATTAATAAATATGTATGATATTAAAATCTTGGTGTGTTTTTTATGATGTCTATACACATGTGCAATTCACAAAACAATCTCAAGGTTTTCTAACACCTACAGCAAAACTTGAAGTCTCTGAACAGGTAATTATCATCATTTTTTTTATTGAAAGATGTGACATTTTTTTCAGGTAAGTTATGAATGATTTACTATGGCTTCTTGTTACAATATTTTTTTTTATTATAATTCTAAAGTTTATTGGTGTAGAAAATCATCAGTATCTATGATTGGATTGCAGAATTAAAGTTATAGTCAAAAAATGGTGTCAAAAAAGGGAATTATGTTCGTATCACATGGTGTCCTTTTTAAGGGTTAAACGGTTATCCTACCAGAAAGGGAAATGTATTTTCTATTCGCGTTATTATTGTTTTGTCTCATCACAGATTATGTTTTCGAAACGAAGTAATAAACATAATGCAGGTTATTGACACGAATTCTTAAATTTTTATGCTTTAAGGTCAGGATAAAACTTGGTGTCCAGTTCGTTACGAACGTGAAACGATGCGGTCTGTACACACTGAATTCGTTCCGATAAAAACGCTTTATTCTGGAAATCCCCCTTCTACGTGTTTATTTAAAAATAGCGGAATTTGCATAATAGGTGTCGCTTTTGTGTGTGATAAGATGGCAACGACCATCGTGTCTGTGGCCTGCAGACGTCGTTACGAACGTCACGTACAGGAAAGTAATAGCTTTACTGGTTGTTTCTCTTAAATTCTAATGAACATGGGTGTCTTTTCGCAGAATTATTAAGTAGATATGACAATTTAATGAATGATTACAGAGAAAAAACGAAATTTCAGTACACTAATTGTGAGAAACTGGCTACTTCCGAGTTGCGTTGATCTTTTAGTGTTTACCGTGTCTCATGATACGAACAAAATAAAAATATTGTTCCGCGGTCTGTAAATTTATTAAGTAGGATTATATCTGTTTGCAATGTGCAATGTTTTAGATTTAAATTTAAAAGATTTAACATGGTGCTGAAACATTTTTATTTGACATTTTCATTTTCTTCCAAGTCTTCTAATATTAATATATCATTCAAATGTTTTGAATTTTATGTAAGTAACGGTGTCCCATAATATTGTTGGAAAAATATCAACATAAAGACATAATATAAGGGCAAGTATTTGTGATTCATAAGGTCTGTTGTTAAGCAATTGCAGTGTGTATCCTAAAGGAATCAACTCAACTGGATCGCAAGGAAAAATAATCTCCATGCCCATGGACACAATGTTACGTACATAATCTGCACGAATACTGGTGCTTTTAATGTAGGGTGATATAAAATGAATGACACCTTTATCTTCAAAACATTTTTTTTGGATGTGGTGATTCTTGGGCCTTTTAAAAACACAAAACATTTCACATTATTCAGTTGTTTATTATTTAAGTCTCAAGTCACACATACAATTCCATGATTGAAGAACTGGTTATATATAAATTTTGACAATCATTTTTAAATTAATTTCCAAAAGATGAAGAAGAAAAATCAATAACCCAAGGGAAATAACTAGTCACTATAGAAAAACACTAAAACATATTCCATATTCTGTTGCATTTTCAGAATAACTTAAAAGCAATGCACAATCTGGGAAGGTTTGAAAATATATGGTAATGTTTTAATAACTAGGATTTTTACACAACTTTAGAGCATTGGATTTTACCACCTGTAGTTAATTTAAAGGTCATTATCTAGATCATCAAATTTCTGGAGGGCAAGTGTCAACTGTCCATATCATGAACTTAATGAGGTTTCAGAGCGATTAATTTGAAAACTTATTTCAAATCAAGAAGGATTAACTAAAGAAATTTGTTGAATGTGTCTTGACACTAGAATTTTCATTGCACGGGAGAGAGGACAGGTTTTAGTATCAATTTAGAGGAGTCTCCCATAGATGATAGAGAACGGGAAAGGTCACATGTATGCATTTACACAACATAGCATTCACAAGATGGATATAGGAACGTCTCAATATCTGTATGAAGATTGATATGACAGTATAGCCATTTCAAATCTGCACACACATCAATATCAGATCTAATTAGACTGTATTGAAATGCAATAAAACGTTACTCTTCATCTCTCAATGAATTAGTAGATAATACAATAAACTTGTGTTCTGTAATTTTTGTTCTCATACCATATAATTAACATAAAATGTGTTATTTTGATATTGGTAAATCGCAAAAATAACACAAGGTTATTTTGGTAAATTATTGTATGACTTTGTAGAATTGCGTCAGAAAATTCTAGACGCCTTCGAGATTTTCAATTGCAATATTAACAATATCATTTTTTAGCTTTTAATATAGTAGATATTAAACTCCAAATATCACAGTTGAGTCCAAAATTATTGCATACAATTCACTTTATCTTTTTGATGTAACTATTACTAATGACATGTGTGGTTTCAACATTGAAATGAAGACAACCGGCAGTGTCAATGTGCAAAACTTAGATGCGTAGATTAGTTGAAATGTAATTTACCTGCTTTCTGAGAGTTGACAAATGTTGACGTTGCAACAGTTTACAACTGTTTTTCATAAACTGAACTGTCTGTACTGACTGGAACATTGTTTCTTCTAGATGTTAGGTAACTTCAACTTGTCCTTGCCGCACGTGTGATATAAGGGATGTTTCAGTCAGGCATGCGCAAACCACCGTTTCCTGTTATGTTCAGGTCACATTCACAGATGGTGGATAATTTATGTAACCCGTACCCGAACTAAGAATCCCAATATATATCTAAATCACGTTTTCTTAAATAAATAGTTATACATTTGATAAAATATCATAGAATTTTGAATGTAAGGAAGGAAATTACATATATTGCTGTTAATATTTGTTTTCTTTTCATCTATATATGAGTTTTGGATTTACATTAGAAGAGTATGAGGATACCAAAGGGGCAATCAGAAACCGTGTATCGAAGAAGAACAGTTGCCAAAAGAAAAAGTACAAAAGGACAAACAACGATCAACAAAACATACATATAAAGCTAAAGATCCCCACTAAAAACGGGGTGAACTCAGGTGCTCCGGAAGGGTCAGCAGTTCCTGCTCCACTTAATAGTGGCACCCGTCATGTTAATCTAGTTACAAACCCGGTAATAAGTCGTGAATGATGAAAGGACCGGGAAGTGTTTACAACAAGTGGAACATATCCGTGCTCATTTGTGACACAGATATTCCATAACGGTCAACCAAGTCATGGTGACGATCGTAACATTTTCGAAGTGGTGACTTCAACTTGACCAAAAGGAACCCTTGGTTCAGTAGCTTCCTTGTTAGCAGCAACCCTCTATTAAGGAAATCCTGATAGGAACCACAAGCTCTGGAATATCGTATCATCTGAGAGATATATACTCCATATGCAGGTGCTGCTGGAATGTTGCTACATATAAATGGAAAGTTCACAATGGGAAAATTGAAATCATCTCTTTTGTCGTAGTTTCGTTCTTAACCGACTCTCGCTTTCGAGGTGTAGGTCAAGGTATGAAGCAGACCTATCTGTATCTGTGGTATCCTTTATTTCAAGCTCAATGGGATAGATGCGATCAACAAAATCACCAAACCTAGAATTATTTAGTGAAAGGACATCATCTATATAGCAGAACGTGAAATTAAAGGAGCAGGCTAGCTTCTTTTCGTTTTTCTTGAGAAGCCCCTGTATGAAGTCTGCCTCATGAATAAAGGAACAAGTCGGAGAGAAGAGGAGCACAGTTTGTACCCATACTATGCCGACTGTCTGTTGAAAAACACGTCCACCAAACATAACAAATATGTTGTCAATCAAAAACTCTAATTAAATCCAATTAAAGAAATTACTCTTAAGAAAAAAGAAAATAATACTATTGTTTTTTTCCCCTTCAAAATATACAAAATAAAGACTACGTTCCTCAATTCAAATGTAAGCGATATGCATACCCGAACCAAAACTTTCTCCCGTACCGGAATGCTGACAATGTGTTCTGTTCTTCGATTTACGAATTCTGATTACCACTTTGATATCTTTAAACTCTTAAAACGGTCAGTCCCAGCAATCAAACTACTCGATTATAACACAGGCACTTGTCTCAATCAACACATCTTTATTATTCACACTTATCCTGTATATTAGTGTGAATAGTACAGATACATTGATCGAGACAAATGTCTGACATAGGTTATAAAAATGAACCCATATAAAAGATTACAAGTAAATAAAGCTATAAAGAAATTAACATATAAATATAAATAGAAATAGAAATACTTTATTAAACAAATTAAGGACCCTTGTGGGTTTATAATTTCATACAATGATTACAATGATTAGAATACATAACACAAATTTATATTATCACAATAATGTTGTAAGAAGTATAATTTCATACAATGATTACAATGATTAGAATACATAACACAAATTTATATTATCACAATAATGTTGTAAGAAGTAAAAACTACACCGTTGATGAATACAATTAGACATTTATCATTTTTTATGTGAAAATTCAAATATAGGAATGCATCGATAGTGTAATGGTAAGCGTGCTCGCCTCGAGTGTGGTAGGTCGTGGGTTCATCGATAGTGTAATGGTAAGCGTGCTCGCCTCGAGTGTGGTAGATCATGGGTTCATCGATAGTGTAATGGTAAGCGTGCTCGCCTCGAGTGTGGTAGGTCGTGGGTTCATCGATAGTGTAATGGTAAGCGTGCTCGCCTCGAGTGTGGTAGGTCGTGGGTTCATCGGCCCTGGTCGGGTCAATCAAAAACTATAATATTGGTATGTGCAGCTTCTTTGATAAGTTCTCAGCTTTAAGGAGTAAGAACAAAGACTTATTGGTTCGGAATCAGGATAATGTGTCCGAGTGGAGCGACATTTCTATCAGCGGACTCACTTGTCTCAGTGAGTTAGCTCAATAAAGGTCCAGTTTATAATCGTTGTGGTCTCAAGTAAACTAAGTAAGTAAATTTTATTTAAAGTCGGCACATATGACAAATAACATGAGCTACACGAACGGCTCTTAAGACCATCTTGTGGAAATCATTATTTTATTGAATGTATCTTGTTCTCGTCATGATATTGCTGGGGGACGTCCATTTGGCGTTTATCAACATATCACTAACTTACTCCGACCATTATTCTAATACGACACCAGTCATATAGCTGAATAGACAAGCAACAAATTAAGAAACCAGTGGCCGTCGTGGTCGTATGGTAGTTGGATTTATAACTATGCAATGATCAGTACCTATCACCACTAACGAGTTCGAATCCCGGGCGAGGTGTACTCAATACAACATTATCAGTGACTTAACAGCAGGGCACGGTCAGATGGTTTCTCCGGGCACTCTGGTTTTCTCCACCAATCAAACTGATCGCCACGATATAACTGAAATAGTGTTGAAAATGGCGTTTATAACATAATAACCCACCCACTCCTTAAGAAACCAGTTAACATGTAAACATATCATCCATACTTCCACATCCTACCGTCTTCAAGCAGCCACCAAATAACTTTTAAAACAACTTTGTTACCAATGGTCATTTCTTGTATAAGGTCTATAATTAATAATATCATGCGTATAAAACCATAAATCAATAGAGAAAAATATGTGGATATTTGCTATGTCGTATTGCAGTTAAAAATCTCCTACGCACGGACGCGTTGAAATCCTTTTATCAATTATCTGGATTCCGGTCCAAACTGTTCCCTGTCTCGAAAATGTAAATACAATAAATATGGCGGGAAATTAGTGGAAAAGAACAAATAAACTTATGTCAGAGATTGAAGAACTCGGGGATGAAAGTGGAGAGGATGTAGAAGCATTAACAGCTGCTGAAGTCTTACAACAACTTGAACAAGTATAACAAAGCTAAAAATCAACGAATCGGATGTTATGTAGCGTGTCAATTTTTATGATAATCTCAGTTATCACTCTCACTCTCAGATTCAGTCACACTCCCACAGGTTATTTCTGTCATTGGGAAGGTCAACTATCCATGTAAAAGAAGGTGGCTAACTATGTCAACAATCGCTTCACTTCAGATGTGTTAATTACATGAAATATATTATTATATTTGTTCCCACGGCCAGGGCCATCGCACAGGCGCGCGTTTAATACAAAAAACAACCCCATACACTACACCACAACACTGGTGTAGTGTATGGGGTTGTTTTGGTAGTTGGATTTACAACTTCCTGTGCAATCGGTGCCTATCACCACTAAAGTTAAACATATACATTGTACATTGAATCTCCCTGGGGTTATCATCGATGTCCTATCTTGAAAACCGGAACTCAATATCGTCAAGATTTCCTCATAGTTAGCCACCTTCTTTATATTACATGGATATATATAGTCTACCTTCGCATTGATAGAAACAAATGCCTGTAGTCACAGAGTAACAATTAAATCATCTCAGAAAATTAGCTGTGGAAACGTACATTGCTCTTAACACAGAGCTCACCAAACCAGTTGACTTGGGCGACAAAGTCGCCTTCACAGCTCTGAAGTCGCTCCAACTCGGCCCAAAAGCGAAATTTCAGTCGCCCTGTTATTTTGAAACGTCGCCTATAAATTTTCAATAATCATACTTTTTCTTCAATATTCACGTAAAAGAAGCTCCCATGTTCCTGAAATATGACCCATACAGGGCTTGATGTTCAATATTTTATTCCAAACTCGTTAATTGCATCCTTTTTAAGATATTTGTGCAGCACACGTTCGTTTTGTGAAAGGTAGGGGAACATGCGGTAGTGGGGAAAGAAACGTTAAAATCGGGATTGATTTTCGGAAGTCTCCCAGATTTTCCCTCTCTTCGCCCTTAAGTCAACTGAGAGGGAAGTCAAATCCTGTTTTTACTATGTGTGGTGAGCCCTGTTAACTTTTTTTTTTTTAAGCGCAGAGCTACGGATTTCACACGATTGCAAACTTGCAGAATTCCGCATCCAACTGCATACACACCTTACAGACAATTTGTAAATTAATATCTTCCATAATTGATACCTTTGCATATTTATATGTACATCAATAAATTGGATAAATGTCCATTATTCATAACTCTACCTTTCTGTCATTTTATTTGGAGATCTCTATTGAAATACGGAACCGATTTTGGGCAATTTTGCAAATTCTGACACATAACATCTAGAATAACCTGTGTAAAGTCAAGTGCTGTCCAGGGATGTCAGGGCTGGAAATTAATGCTAGCAAGCAGGCAAATTGCTAGTTGAAATTTCAATTTGCCTCAATTTTGCTAGTGAATAAAGTTAGAACTAGCAGAATTTTGCTAGTTGTACAAAATTATGTGTTCAGAATCGTATCTGAACTATGACAAACGTGTAAATTTGTTTTCTCGTAAGATCGGTAAAGATCGCATTGACTTTATAATGGTATAGTTACGCATTTGTCTGAGAAATACGAATATTAACGTCTCTGTCCGAGAAATATGAACAACCATACTGGTTCCCGATTTTTAAAATAACATCTGGTTGTAATTTTTACAGTTCAAATTACCAGTCGAAATGTCAAAAAGAAGAAAAGTTTCTGATCACGATCGCGACGTTACAAAAATTACGAAATTCTTTTGCCAAATTTCAGATAGATTTATAATTGTGATTATAGTGTTTACATTGATTAAGAGGAAAGAATCATGCAAATCGTTGTGTGACAGCTGTTTACACTATAATGGTCTATCGTATGAATGCAGCCTGTCTGCTTGCAAGAATGGCAAGATTACGAATTTCGTTTATCCAACTTTGGCCTAGCTGGAGTAAATCAATTATCGTGTTTTTAACAGAAGTGATCTCATATTTTTTTTCAAATAATTATTATTGCTCTGTTTCCAGCTTGATTAACTCTAACTCATCTCTTTTATATATAATTTTCACACGAAAAAAAGCAACAACAACAAAAATTAACAGACAAGCATATTTCCTTTACTGGCTTTACAATAATTATTCTGTGACTTTCAGTCACATTACATAATGAAAGATAAAACAGACAAGCCAGTCATTAGTTATTATCTTGGTAATAATTATATAATTATTTGAGATGAAAAAAGTTAAGTACATGCACAGTGATGCAGCATACCCAAAGCTTTTTTTCATTTGAGGGTACATGTACTCCAACTCCACCAATGTGGGGGTATACAGAATTTGTTTAGGGTACAGTATGTGGCTCTTTATATTACTGTCCAATAAAACATTGTTTAAAACACTGTGTATGTTTTCATATGATATGGCCTTTCCCTAGGAAATATTAATGCTTGTTTGTTTATATCAGGTACATGTTTCTTTTAAGAAATAAATCATGGAAGCCAGAATGTCCGGGAGCGACTTACATGTACTTAATGGTAAAGGATGCCTTTCACAATGCAATATAGTCAGAGACAGTGAATTGCTTAATTTAATAAAACCTTACAGTCCTATTGTTACATATTTCAATGAAAATAACATACATTTTTTTTTTAATTTGGTTGCTAGTCAGGTCAGTCTGTTTGCTAGTAGATTTTTATTTAACTAGTTTTGCTTGTGGTGAAAAAAGTTAATTTTTAGCCCTGGATGTCATTAATTTTTTGAGTTGTAGGAGAAAAAATAAAAGTTATAGGAGAATTAATAGACTATCAAAGCGAGGTGGTATTACGACAGGGGTCTGGGGTAAATGGTGCAAAATCCTGCATTCTAGCCTTCTCCTGGCATCAAATTTGCTGCCTAAAATACTTGATATTTTAATGGATATTTTTAACAAACACTCATAAAATTTTCAAAACGTGAAGAAGATACATCCTCGGAGAGCCCTTCAGTCACAGTTTGAACAGTAATCCAGACACTCATATAATTAAGAATATTGGAATAATGAAGATTTTATTTTCTAAATACACTGAAATGATGAATAAGAGTAACATAGCTAACAAATGAGAAAATTCAGTAACATACCAACAATCGAGAAAATTCACAGTGCATATAGCATACTAGTTGTAACTAAAGACGGAGAAAATTAACAGTAGCATTATGCTATATTCCATATGGTGGCTATTGAAATAGAAAAAGTAATTCATTAAAATTCATATTTTGTTTTGAATACAAATATACCAAAAATCACCATTTATTCATACATGTCTTGATTGAATTTACCCTGATAAATAATAAGACCCATTTATTAAAAGCTCGATAGTATCTTAATGCATTCAAAACTGAAATACGGTAAGTATAACCTTTGGTGTGCTTGAACAGCTTCTGTTTTTAAACAGAAGCTGCAAGCATGTTGACATGCTTTTAATTGGACAATACAGTTTGATGTCATTGAAACTTATCACAACACCTGTACAATGTAACATCGATCAAAATAAAATGTAACATTTTCATTTTGATAGTAGAACTGGTAACTCTGACAAATAATATATATGTAATATTTAAACAAGGATTTAAATAGTATACAAATCCTTGATTTAAACCAAACTTCATATACATGTATGCAATGGAAACGGAAATTTACGTTTATTTTGGATGAATATACCCCCCCCCCCAAAAAAAATCCACCTTCAATACTTTTATTTTCAAACTGATGGATTCTGACAACTCTGAACACTATTTTTATATATTGGGCAAAAAATAAAATATTGTTTGTTTCCCCAAACCCGACCGACTCTGAAAAATCGGTGCGACTCAAAATTATTTTATTGTCGATATAGAGCAAGAATTATTTTTTGAATGCCCTCTGTCCAGCGCGTTAAAGCAGGGTATTATAGTATAGGGGAAGGAAAAAGTAGAAGTGGAAGTCGGAGCTCATTTACTGGCGTACAAACCAAGATTTCTTCAATCGCGTTTGAGACTCAGATTTAAGATTTTGATACATACCGGACGTTTTCGTTTGATATAATGAAACCCTACGGAAAATGGCATGTTGTCTGCAACATGTTTACAGTTTCCTTCTCCGTCAGAAAAATATATGCGAGACAATAAAATAAAACCGGTTGTAACAAACAGATTATATAGCTTTCCAAACCAATGGTCATGGAGAGAAATACTCGAAGATGTGATAGATCCGGAGGGAAAGGACCAGAGAAAAACGGATGTCATTGCCGTGAGTGTGACAGTTGGGGGTGGCAAGTATTGAACCCGACTTCGAGGAAGAGATATGAGTTGTGGAAGAATTTGAAAACCGTTTTAGAATTTGTTGCATTTATCATTATGGGAGACAGTCCGGAAAAGATACTACAATTCCCCAAAAAGAAAAGATGCATGGATGTTTTCTAATTTGATGAAAAGAAATTTGACCAAGTTTTCTTGTGAAATAACTGAGGAAGTCGGGAGTAAATTTACAGGTAAGTTTGCTGGATTAATATATTTAAACTATCTTTCTCTGCGAAGAAGTATGTTCCTTTAGGTATAAGGGGAACTGTCCACACTTCTTTGTATATTTTCTCTCTTTGTCCAAACTTAAAAGCCTGTGGGTGTAGGGAGGGAAAAAAGCTACTTTTCTAGGGGCCGTCCTGCCCAAATTTTTTACAGGTTTGGACTTAGTTTTTTCCAATGGATTTTTGTATAAATATGTATTTATATAAATTGTCCATTCACATTGAAGTGTTACTTTTTATTTCATGTCTTCTTTTTTTTCAGGTGACTCCCTTAAAGGTGCTTGAAATGTTCGACTGCAGATGGATTGCATCTCGCCTACGAAGTTTGCTCACTAGTGGAGCATGAACTACTAAATATAACCCGTCTGGAGCACACGAGTTCACCCTCGGGTTTTAGTGGGTATCGTGTTACTAGACCTTTAGTTTTCTGTGTAGTGTTTTGCAGATGGTTGTTTTTTCTTTTGGATATTTTGTTGTCATGTGCAGCCAGATATTTGCGCCTACTGTGCAGAAGTTGGTGCTGAAAGGGACAGGGATACATTGGAGACCCATCGTATTGTTCTGCCTGTTTGTGCTGTATGCATGAGAATGGGAAAAGCTGTTCCCAAGAGAAATCCCATTAAATAGGATTTGAATTTGACTCATACATGTACATATGTATCTGTGTTTGAAATTCTTTGTTAGTTTGTTTCTGTGTTTTGAAAGAGACCGTTTTGTCCAAAAAAAAAAGAAGAAAACCAAAGGGCCTATATAAGTCTCCAAAGTGGTGTGGACATGCAGAATTCAGTTTTAGTTTTGATTTTTTTCCAGATGTTTCTCACATTGTAATTTCAATATTGTTTGTATTTGGTGTTTTTCATGGGATGTCTATGTCTGATCCTTAAGCTTTTCCTAGAAAAAGGATATAAAGCCATGCAATAACGAGTACCTGGTATGCAGTTTATTGCATACATGCTATTATCTACATATCTACATTTGTATTACATGTATTATAGTAGAAATACTTTTTTTGAAGAAAAAAAATAATTTCCCTACCTACCTACCCACACCTGGCTGGGAGGGTCGGGTTTGGGGAAACAAACAATATTTTAATTTTGGCCCTGTATGTAAGTGTCTGTCCAGTATCATTTACTATGATTTTTTTATGCATAAAGTTGACTGTTTTTTTATTTCAATCAATCAAAATCGA
Source organism: Gigantidas platifrons (assembly GCA_002080005.1). NCBI lineage: Eukaryota > Metazoa > Mollusca > Bivalvia > Mytilida > Modiolidae > Gigantidas > Gigantidas platifrons. The sequence continues at coordinate 458,653 of MJUT01028868.1, read as the reverse complement.
AATATCTAGGTAAAGTGTCATCATGTTTATCTCCCAAAATCTTGTATTTACCTTGGAAATGTTATATTAAAACTTTTGAAATTAATATAAAAATATATATTCTAGTTGCCTGTTTCATTGTTTTCATCCAATCTTGGGTTTTTAATGAATTTGAAGCCATTCAGCGAACCTTGCTTTTGAAGTTTTTAAGACGTCGCCATAGTCGATGTCTGTACCGCAGTTAGGGTGCTCCAATTGAAGGAGGAATTAATCAAAAGCGTTAGAATATTTTTCGGAACTCGTCACGTCGTAAAACAATTATATTTTAATATGCTCATGTTGTATATGCCCCCTGTGGGCCCTTGATTGGTGAACCAGTAAACTTATGACTTATGACACGATAGACACGAGAGTGAAAATTTGTAAACAATTCCACGATGTCAATGTCCTGTAAATGCAATATCAACGTGATAAATACATCATATCTTTCAAAGAAAATAATTTAAAGTTAGGATTTAATGCATACTCGATTTTCCTTCAATCTAATTAAAATTAGATCTCTCACTGCTCTTGTTTATTTATAACGCGCGAAATATAAATAAACAAGAGCAAAGTGAGAGATCTAATTTTAATTAGATTGGATTTTCCTTCATTTTACATTTTTACCAATAAGAAAGTTACTGGTGACGACAGCTGGAATTACCAGAGATTTTCGCTGGTTACTGGCTTCTAATGACATCCCTGCTGTCTGAAGTCGATTCTATATATTTCTCGTAGTTAATTAGGAGGCAGAAATTAACGACGGAGTTGTTAAGAACTTATGCATTTATCTCTTTTATGGATGTAAATCTAGACATACAAAGATAATTAACAATGGAAAATTGAAGAAAAATATTCATTGAACGATATCAACTTAATTTTACGTTTTCGAAGGACCACATCGGTGATTTAATGGGGAGCATGCTCACCTCAAGTGCAGTAGATCATTTGTTCCAATCATGATTGGAGTGACATGTCTAACTGTGGACTGTTGTTTCAGTGAGCAAGCACTATATAAATCCAACTCGGCGAGTTTGTCGAGTACAATGAAGCAGACATTATCATCTCATCGAATGTAACATGTTATTGCCATGATAAAATAACAATTACACACTCGCACCTTATTCGAAGAACTCACCAAATGAGATTATATTATCCAAAAGGCCTGATCTCAGATGGAGTCAGAATTCCACAAAATCACAAAGATGTGGAATCCTTAGCTCTATAGTAATAAATAAAAAGACTTTTAAGAGTTATGGTTCCACAAGTACTCAAGAAATGACCCAAATCTCTATACTAAGAAGGGTGACAACAAACTTTTACCCAGCTCATGATGACTTTAATGTCTTATATTTCTACTAATACAGAACAGGAATGTACACATGTCAAGTATCAACTATCCATGTCATTAACTTAATAAGGTGTGAGGTAATTAATTTGACTCTGATAACACCAAATTTTATACATGGCATGGATGATTATTTATAGAAATTGATTGAATGTGTCTCTTCATAGGAGTATACATCACACACCAGGAGGGAGGACAGGTATTTAGAGTCATTTTAAATGACTCTTGCATAAAACAAGAAACATCAAATGTTTGCAGGGCACGAAATTAATGCCAGTAAACAGGCAAATTACTAGTTGAAATTTCTATTTGCCTTTATTTTGCTAGTGCATAATATTATTACTACCAGAATTTTGCAAGTTGTAAAAAACATGCATCCAGAATCAAATTTGAAACAAATACATGTAAGCTTGTACTTTTTTGGGGGCCCTGGTGGCTTAATGAGTTAGGTAGTTGGATTACCTAACAACTCGTATAAGCCTATCACCAATATGGCGTGTGTACGTGCCTGGCTTTGTAAATTGCAACTCGACTCGCAGTTTACCAGTTGCTTGCCCATGGTCGATGTTCTGTCCGGTACTCCGTCTTATTTCTTCCACCACTAAAATTGGTCGCCATGATATAGCTGAAATATTGCTGAAAGTGGCATTAAACACAATAAGTCAATCAATCAATCAATTGTACTTTTTCCGATCGTGTACATAGTGTCTTAAGCTTTGTAATAGATGTTAGGGGAAAACCAGAATATCTATAATGATTCTATGTAAAACCTGGATATAATTAGTGGTGATGTTTTCTTCATTTCAGGCATGGCTAAATGAAAAGTTTTCACCAGAATTATTAGAGAGTAAAGCTGAATTAGTAGAATGTATGATAGATCAAGTAACAGAAATGGAAGAGAACATTAAGCGAGCAAAGAAAGGAGATTTTAAAATAAGCATACATCGTATGGAGGTATATCCATTTGTTTCAAATAAAGTCATTTTTAGCTCACCTTGCCAAAGGCAACGTGAGCTTTTCCCATCACTTGGCGTCCGTCGTCCGTTAACTTTTCACATTTTAATCTTCTGCTCTGAAACCCCTTAGCCAAATGAATTGAAACTTGGTAGAAAGCATCTATGGAAGGTCCTCTATAATGATTGCTCATTTCGCCCCGATCCATTAACAAACATGGCCGCCACAAGCAATTCTTGTTTCTGATTGGCCTATTTTTTTTAAAAATCTTCTCCTCTGAAACTACTGATCCAAATGAATTGAAACTTGGTAGGAAGCATCTATGGAAGGTCCTCTATAAAGATTGCCCATTTCGTCCCGATCCTTTGACAAACATGGCTGCCACATCATTTCTATGATTGGATGCTTTCTAAACAAATCTGTTTTCTGTGGAAAGAAAGATAACTCCAATTTAATCTGTGGAAAGAGATATAACTCTAATTTAAATATAATTTACTTTAGTATAATACAGTTAAAATGAATCTGTATAAAACAAATGTGACCGAGATACCCACCCTAAGCCATATATATTTATGATCAGGGTGACTAGGCAAATTAAATGCTTTATAGCTCAGGCCTTGGGGGTCATACCCCACCCCCTACCTGAGGTAAACTTTTTAATGGTTGAGATCCCCACCCCTAAACCATATATATTTATGGTCAAGGTAACTAGGCAAATTAAATGCCTTATAGCTCAGCCCCCAGGGGTCATACCCCACCCCCTACCTGAAGTGAATTTTTTAATGGTTGAGATCCCCACCCCTAAGCCATATATATTTATGATCAGGGTGACTAGGCAAATTAAATACCTTATAGCTCAGGCCCCGGGGGTCATACCCCATCCCCTACCTGAGGTGAACTTTTAATGGTTGAGATACCCTCCCCAAATCATATATATTTATGATCGGGGTGAATAGATAAATTAATTGCCCCAAGAGTTGAGGCCAGAGGTCACCTCCATCCCCTACCGGAAGTTTTTTTATAGCCGAGTATAAAACAAGACCAAATGATTTTGACTTGCAACTCGTTTTAGTTAGTAATGTCCGAAGGGAGAAGTTAAAAAAAATGTTAATGTAGAGGCCTGTGGGAAACACCTATAGGCTATGGAATGTTCTGTATTAAGTTTCTTCAGAGCAGAATGCAAGGTGAGCGACACAGGTTCAGCTCAGTGCTGAGCCTCTAGTTAGCTCCTCTGGACACTAGAGCTGTCAAATTATTAATTTCCTTGGGAGATTATTGTGTCACCTGCGTTATGCAGAGGCGACATATAGGGATCACTATCCGTCATCGTATGTGTCACAAAATAATTTCTGTCACATTTTTCTCAGGAACCACACCAGTCTTCACGCTTAACTTTTCAGGGCATAGGCCTGCAGGGCCTGCACTGTAACGAATCTACAGACCCATCCTAAATTTTGCAGGCCCCCATTTTCGTGGTCCGCGTGAAACAATTATTTAAAGTTTAAGAAATAAAAAAAGTTTACCTACTATATATACATGTATAAGACATCCTGCACCAGGCACGGAATATCTGTCGTAGTTCGCGTGGAACAATTATTTAAAGTTTAAAAAATAAAAAAGTTAACCTACTAAGACATCCTGCACAAGGCACGGGATACCTGTCGTAGTCCGCGTGGAACAATTATTTAAAGGTTAAGAAATAAAAAAGTTAACCTACTAAGACATCCTGCACAAGGCACGGGATACCTGTCGTAGTCCACGTGAAACAATTATTTAAAGTTTAAGAAATAAAAAGTTAATCTACTAAGACATCCTGCACAAGGCACGGGATACCTGTCGTAGTCCGCGTGAAACACTTATTTAAAGTTTAAGAAATAAAAAAGTTAACCTACATGTACTAAGACATCCTGCACAAGGCACGGGATACCTGTCGTAGTCCGCGTGAAACAATTATTAAAAGTTTAAGAAATAAAAAGTTAATCTACTAAGACATCCTGCACAAGGCACAGGATACCTGTCGTAGTCCGCGTGAAACAATTATTTAAAGTTAAAAAATATTTTTATTTATTATTGATGAAACGTATATACACATCAATTTATTCAAAACCAAAGCACAAAACAATGGTCGTTTGTCTGTCAGTCGAAACACAGTAAAACTTATTTAAGCATACATTAAAATGTAATGTCATGATACTGAATTAATATTCGTTTCTTCTTCTTTTGACCCTTTGTAAATTACAAAAATGGTGCACTGAACTCGCAGCCGCAAGTGATAAAGTTTACTAGTTGTTTGCCCATGGTCGGTGGTTCTCTCCGGGTACTCCGGCTTCCTCCACCACTAAAACTGGTCGCCATGATATAGCTGAAATATTGTTGAAAGTGGCGTTAAAACACCAAAAATCAATGTACAGCAGATACGACAGAGAGACAATATTGTATAGAGACTATATAATTGCATTAATTCAGATTATTTATTTAAAGTATTTTTATAGACCGCAATTCCCTCATAATTAATTTTCTCCATTCCCTTTTCGAGTATATACAAAATGTATACGTCACATCGGAAACTCACATAAAAACTATATAAATCACGCAGTTTGTAGCAGTTTTTTTTTACAAATCTAAGCTGTCGTATCTTGGAAAAGAAGGTTCATCAATGTCTCAAAATTGTTTTTACAATTCACGTTTGTGCTAACACAAATAATCATATCACAAAATTGAAGATTATATCTTTTCATGTTCGTAACAGTCAATCAAATACAATTTGCACAATTTGGGTACGGTAATCTGACGTTGCATGTTTAACCTACTGAAATTGAAATAAACAGTATGAAATAGTAAAAAAACAAAACTAAACAAACAAAAAACAAAAGAACACATGAAGTGCAGTTACATGTGCGTGTATACACGTATGATTTTCGCCGCGGTGTTGTCACAGACATTTAGGCCCTAATTTGTATATTTTCGCGGGGATTTTATGACATTACCGCCATTTCACCGCGAAAAAACACCGACCAAGGTGATTTCGTGCTAAAAACCGATGGTCATACTGTACATATTTCTACTTTTAGAACGTCTTGAATAATCTGAAATATGCAAGACAACCAACCGATGTCACCCTAAAAATCGTGACTGGGGCATTTTTGAAAGCATAACTTATTTTTTTCACAGGCCTGGCGGGCTTATTAGTAAGGGATTTTCATACGCCTGTCTGAATTTTTACACGCTTCGGGCATCGGACTACCGGCTAATTTCGCAGACTGCCACACAGGCCAGCTTCTTGATATTTGGCACCGAGCATCAGTATGGAGAACTGTATCGTGTAAGACAATTTCGAATCTGCCGCTTGTCTACTTCCTGTTTGACGGAACTTAGAATATTTTTGATATCGAAAAATTTGTCATAAAATAATTTCTGTCACATTTTTCTCAGGAACCACACAGGCCAGCTTCTTGATATTTGGCACAGGGCATCAGTAGAATATTTTTGATATAGAAAAATTTGTCATAAAATAATTTCTGTCACATTTTTCTCAGGAACCACACAGGCCAGCTTCTTGATATTTGGCACAGGGCATCAGTATGGAGAACTGTATCGTGTAAGACAGTTTCGAATCTGCCACAGGTCCACTTCCTGTTTGACGGAACTTAGAATATTTTTGATATCGAAAAAATTTTCATAAAATAATTTCTGTCACATTTTTCTTAGGAACCACACAGGCCAGCTTCTTGATATTTGACACAGAGCATCAGTATGGAGAACTGTATCGTGTAAGACAGTTTCGAATCTGCCGCATGTCCACTTCCTGTTTGACAGAACTTACATTATTTTTGATATAGGAAAATTTGTCACAATAATTTCTGTCACATTTTCTTAGGAAACTGACGGGTTAGCTTCCTGATTTCTGGCACAGAGCATCAGTATAGAGAACTGTATCGTGTAAGATCGTTTTGAATTTGCCGCATGTCCACTTCCTGTTTGCCGCAACTTAGATAGAAAAATTTGTCACATTTTTCCCAGGAACCACACAGGCTTGCTTCCTGATATATGGCACAGAGCATCAGTATGGAGAACTGTATTGCATGTCCACATCCTTTTTGATGGAACTTAGCTATAGATTATTTTTATTCGCATGATAATATCTCATCCTTCAAATAATTCATCATGTCAGAATAAATTGTAATTTTCATAAACTTCATCAGTCAAAACTAACTATATCACAAAATTTAGAATAATATACTTTTTCATGATGATGTTACTTTCAATGATGAAGTAATCTAAAGAAAATAAGTTTGCAGGTGACACATGTCTTCCCTGGAAGACTTACCACTAAGTTAATTTTAGTGGTAAAGATCAAATTTTAATAATTTTGCACTGAAACTCAAAGATTAATATTGACTTGTTGAGATTAAGAGGGACACTTTTTTAAATTGAATGTATATTGTATTAATTTTTAATGAAGCTTGTTACATTTAAGCATCTTTTTGGTCATGTCTATATGATATAATCACAATGTCATGTTTTGTATTACACCATGTATTTCACCTAATCAGTTAAAATGCAAGTATATAAGGATAAAAGAAGGAACACTGACCCAACCACATAGGTTTAGTAATCAGGTGTAGCTACTTCTAAAAGTATGCTGGCAACACCATCATTATACAAAAAATGTACATAGAAGTGTATTTAATACACATTTATCCAGAAATTGTTTGCACATTTTAAGGTAAGAATGCTTTGTATATATAATATTATAATTTTGTAGACTTAGTCACAAATATTTTAGTATGTGTTGATGGGTCAGTGTTCCATCTTTTATCCTCATCTACGTGCAGTATATGCAACAGATAAAATACATGGCATAATATACACAAAAAGATCTATGAATGTAAAATGTGATACTTGTCTTCCCAAAGGATTGTTGTCAACCGTCAGAGAGTTCAGTTTTAGTTCACCCTTTCCAAAGGGTCATATAAGCTAGCGGTAGTATCATCACTTTGCATTCATCGTTGTCGTAATTTTTCAGAGAAACCAGCAATATTATAGAACCAGATCTAGAAGTACATTAATAATCATTGGATGGTACCATACATTATTTATTTCCAGAACTCCCAAAATGGCTGTCACCACAGGACAAATTTAGCATGAGACGTATTGGGGGAAAATTTATTAAAATTATTCCTATCTTATACAGCAAACTTGACTTACAATTGTCTGTTTTTCACGTTGTTTAGAAATCAGAAATGCTGACCGTCATACGGTAAAGTTATTAAATAGCAGTCTATGAGAGAATGAAAATATTTTTTTCCATATGATATTAGAAAATTGATTGAATTCAACAGTACGTGAATATTCAGTGGATTGCCATTTTCATTTATTTGTGTGAATCAGCAATCCAAGTTGGCTGACTCCACAGGACATTGTTTAACTATGGGAATAACCAGAATATGAATATTAGCTTTTTCTATAAAAAAAAACTTGGTGAACCCAAACATTGCAAGAATAACATGGTGAGCTACTCAGCTATACGGCTCAGGTGAGCCTCTAGTTAAAAATACTTTGTTTATGTTTCCAGATAGACAGAATAAGATATATTCTCAGTAGTTACCTCAGATGTAGATTACAAAAGGTATGTATTGGTATGTTTAATACCATCAAATGTTGTATGTTCAGCATCAAACAGTCAACAAAAACAATATTATTTTTCATCCAATTTTATTAATGTGTTTTTTTGTCAAATGTTCTTCTCTATGGGTTATTGATCAGCCATTATTTTTTATGGCCAGTATGCCATAGTATGGGGGCATATAGTTTTTCAGTTTGTCTGTTCATCCGTCTTTCCCGCTTCACTTTGTCAATGCAACTTTTCTGAGGTCATTGGTTGGATAGCTTTCATATTAGGTTTGTTTGATGGTCTTTAATGCCACTTTCAACAATATTTCAGTTTTATCATGGTGGTCAGTTTTATTGGTGGAGGACCCGGAGAAAACCACCAACCTGTCGCAAGTCACAGACAAACTTTATCACATAATGTTGTGCATCTTGCCCTGATCGAGATTCGAACTCACAACATCAGTAGTGATAGGCACTGATTGCATAGGTAGTTGTAAATCCAACTACCATACGATCACGGTCACGACGGCCCCTTTCCTTTCATATTAGATAGAATGATTGGTCATGGTGTGTAGTTAATCATACGTATATACTGCCATTTTGATTAGACCATTTTTATAGGATTTATGGGATTTTAACTATATTATGGGCAAAAACATTTTTAAACTAACAAAACAATCTTTACTCATGTACATGCCTTAATCACTATAAAAAGTTTTTTTTAAGTGAAATATTGTTTTATTTTGTAAAGTAGTCTAAAAGGGGCACAAAAATCAGAAATTTTGTTTTGAATATTTGATGATTTTTCATCCAATTTTGATGTGTTTTTTGTCTTTCAACTGTTTGTGTTTTGGTAGTATGCCAGCAGATTTTTCAGATAAATTCTACTGAAATTGGCCAAAGAGTGAAAAACATCTAAAAATTTTCATCCTATAGTAATGCACGTTTTATGCAAAATGCAAATCTTTATGAGTTATTTTTAGTCAATAAAGAAAATTATGTATTAATTTATTTGGGAAAAGGCACCTAAATTCCAAAATATTACATATTTAGAGTTTTTGTCTTGCATTTAATTTTGATGCATTTTTCTTATTTGAATTGATTGTGTTGCATTGATTGATTGTAGTGTGACGACAGATTTCATTCTGTTTATTACGGTTGCTGAGATGAACTCTGCTGAAAGGAGCCAAAAAGTGTGAAATTCCAAAATTTTGAACTTTCTTATATTTTCTCCAAATAGATTCTAACTAGTGTAGCAGTGATGACTTTTGCTAAACAATAAAAATAGTGAAGGCAAAGTGATGCAGGAGGAAGCCCTTTATTCTTGTGATTAAATTGTATTTTATTGCAATTAAAGAGGTGTGACATTTCCCAAGACAACGTGACAATTAGTCATGAATTTAACATGTTCAATAAAGATACCTTCTGGTTTTAATGTTTATGTCCTCATTGCAAAAGAAGGGGGGATAAAGTGTGCCTGTTCAGGGGTTAAAAAATCTGCTGGTCCGAGGTCCGGGACCGGCAATTTGTGGGTTCGGACCTAACATTTTCTAATCCTGAAAAGACCGACGACCAGTTGAAACTATCCAATTACGGACTTGAATTTAATGGGTGGTTAAAAGTCCGAGTGACAGATGTTACTGCATAATTTTAATCCAACATTGATTGCCTCTTTAATATTGTTAACACTGGATTAATTCAAGATCGTTTTAGTGCTTTACGAAGTTTGTTTTGTTCTATATGAACCTCCGGTGATTAACGGAGCACACACACCCAGGATGGTTTTAACAGAATTGCTTAAGATCAGTTTCGCGCTTTGCGGAAGTGGTAATTCTTTCAATAATACTCAAGCATATTAGTGAAGCAGTTCAAACATAAAAATGGCCTGAGTCAGTGACCAGTTTGTTTTTTAATATTAACGGAGTGGCTCGTGATACTGACAACAATAAATTACATAATGAAAAACACTACAACAACAAAAGGTCAAAGATACGATAGGCTAAAACGGAAGAGAATATTTCAAACATCAGGGAAGGAAAAAATTCCTTGGGTTGAGGCAAGTGGTAGGCTGATAACTCTGGCGATCTAATCTCGTTGGAATTAAATTTCTGAAGACATTTTCTGCTGTATCTCCAGAGATTAGACTTCCGAAGATATTTTCTGCTCTGTATCTTTGAAAGTCTAATCTCAACAATATTACCGGCGTTCATGCTAATGAGAATTATGAAGTAAATATGTGGGGTAAATACTGTAAAATATCCAGAATTTGCACAACAACAAAAAACCAGTTTTTTTATTAAAAGGTACAACCAATATGCGAAAATTAACTATTTGATATTCCAAGACAAAATGAAAAGCAGCATCTGATCAGGTATTAAGTGCCAACCTGAAATAGTCATTTTAAACAATATAATTATGTCACTCCGTTACTACTACCGGGAGGGAGGAGGGTAAGTTAATTTTGTGTTCAATATTCAGGACCAGTAGAAAAATATTAAGGACCAGTAGATTCCTGGTGCTCACTGGTCCTGGACCAGTGCACTTTTGGAAAAAAAAATTAACCCCTGCTGTTCATATGTACATGTATATATACTAGGAATGTCAAAATTTCTGGAATTCAATACTCGAGTACTCGGAACAGATACTCCCGAGTACTCAAGTACTCGGAAGACACCTCAACATTCTGAAGAAATCTATGACCCGAGACTATGACTATCATTATTCCATTGATTATCTGTTGAAAGACAAAATACCAAATTACATATGATCCGACTATAGAGATTTGATGACCAAATAGATACAATATTTTTCTATGAAATCCTTTGACGATTTGAAGAAAGACTAATACCAAATTGTGCTTTTCAACCAAACATTTGACAAATATACGACCAAATAGATACAATATTTTTCTCTGAAATCTTTTGACGATTTGAAGAAAGACTACCGGTAATACCAAATTGAGGGGCCCGGGTGGCTCTATGAGTTAGGTCGCTGGATCTAACAACTCATACAAGCCTATCACCAATACGACGTGGGTTCGCGCCCGGCTTTGTAAATTACAAAAAAGGGTGCACTCGACTCGCAGCCGCAAGTGATAAAGTTTACCAGTTGTTTGCCCATGGTCAGTGGTTCTCTCTGGGTACTCCGGCTTCCTCCACCACTAAAACTGGTCGCCATGATATAGCTGAAATATTGTTGAAAGTGTCATTAAACACCAAAAATCAATCAATCAATCAATCTAATACCAAATTGTGCTTTTCAACCAAACATTTGACAAATATACGGCTACAGTGCAATATTTAATTGAGAATGAAAATGTAATCTTCTTAAATAAACATTTATTACACAATTAATCATCAAACATACCTACAAAGAACTTGAAGTGACAGTTACAATTACATGCATGATTAACAATCAAAGGCAAATACGGCTTAATTGTAAGTTATTGATCCGTAAACAACACAATCACTGTACAAACACCGCTATAAATACACCTAATTAGTTTGTATGGGGCTCATTGCGGGGCACTTTAATTTTGTTCTTGTTCAGAAAAATGATCTGATCTACAACTTCGGATGATAGTCTATTTCGAAGTTTTGTTACAATTAGTCCTGCAGATGAAAAAATCCTCTCCGAAGGATGTTGCCGGTACTGCTAACACACGTTTTGCAATAACTGATAATCGTGGATATTTGGTTTCTCTATCAGTCCACCACTCGAGTAGGGATTTTTCTATGTCAGACTTGTCGAGCAGATAACTTTGTAACTCTAGCTCTCTTAATTGTGCATCACAAAGAGTGCATTTGACTGTATTTCCATTTAACGATCGTTTAAAATAATTCCATACCGCTGATTTTTGTGGAGGCATTTTAATGTACCGATTTTATTTCTAACAACTTAGAACATACGGTGAACTGTATTCTTATTTGTTCACACATAAACTTTACTTGGGGAATATTCAAAGAGAAAAATGAAAGGGAAAATGTCTAAAGATAAAAAAGTTAGGCGAGTATTCGAGTACGGAAATTGTACTCGATACTTGGACCTTCCGAGTGATACTCGAATACTCAAGTACTCGTTGACATCCCTAATATATATGTATATGACATCAGGTTAATTTTTCAAATAGAGGTTATTTTTATACAAGTATCAATTATGTCATCATGAAACATTTCAAAAGTTCATGAAACAATGTTTAAATAAAGATATGAATATTGGCAACATCATTTTATGGTTTACTGACTTTCTTTATCTTCATCATTTCATACAAATATACTCTTTTCAAAGTTCCTCTTTCATTATGGTGTAATGTTATGCTGTCATTTTATCAGCTTTTGTTTATTTTTCATTTGCATATCTATTTTAGATAGAAAAGTACACAACACATATATTAGAACAGGAAAGACAAAGAAAAGAAGATGACGTGTGTAGGATATCACCAGAAGAATTTACATTTGCTAAAGAGTTAGTAGGTTTATGTTATTCTGTCCCTCACTTATCTCCATCAAATTTCAAAGTCCAAATATTTCCAAAAATCATGTAATTTATGTGTAAAGTTTTCCCCTCGATCTATTGCCATCCTCACTTGTTTCCAAAAAATAGCTTGGTCCAAGCAGCGGAGGTATAATGAGAGTGTATTGTTTTATTAAAAGTGATAGAGAGCATGTTATTGTCCTTTTTGTAGCAAATTTAATATACAATAAGACCTGTCAACAATTTAATATACAATAAGACCTGTCAACAATTTAATATACAATAAGACCTGTCAACAATTTTCTTTGAAATTGGCAGGTGCACATATAAAACAGTTTTAATACACCAGTTTCACAGTGTTGAAATTCTCACATAGTCGAAGATCTATAGCTCAAATTCCAAGGGTTCACTCTTATCCTCTGAAACTAGGAGGCACAATGAATTGTTACTTTGTAGGAATGATGTATGGGATATCCTGTACAAAATTTCCATATTTCTTGCCTATCTTACAACTAATATGGCCACCATAGGCAGTTCTTGCTTGTGATTGGCCAATTACAAAAAATCTTCTCTAAAACCATATGGCCAAATTAATAGAAATTTGATAGGAAGCTCCTATGGATGGTTCTGTATATAGTTTCCCCAAAACAAAATGCCAGGTGATAGACACAGCCTCGGCCCACTGAGTCTAGTCTTTATAGAGGTCAAAATAAATAAATAGATTTAATTTTTATACGCCTGTCTCGAGATGTTATTATGTTATTGGGTATGGCGGGCGGGCGTCCACACAGGTTTCCGCACAATAACTTTAGTTCTGTATATTGGATCTTTACCAAACTTGGCCACATGATTCCCCTGTGGAAGGGGAAGAACCCTATTTATTTTGGGGTCATTGGGTCAAAGGTCAAGGTCACCGTTACTATAAATAGAATTTTTGACAACAGGGTCGTTTCCGCACGATAAGTTTAGTTCTGTATATTGGATCTTTACTAAACTTGGCCACATGATTCCCCTGTCAAAGGGGAAGAACCCTATTTATTTTGGAGTCATTAGGTCAAAGGTCAAGGTCACTGTTACTATAAATAGACTTTTTGACAACAGGGTCGTTTCCGCATAACTTTAGTTCTGTATATTGGATCTTTAACAAAGTTGGCCACATGATTTCCCTGTGGAAGGGGAAGAACCATATTTATTTTGGGGTCATTAGGTCAAAGGTCAAGGTCACCGCTACTAAAATAGAATTTTTGACAACAGGGTCGTTTCCGCATGATAACTTTAGTTCTGTATATTGGATTTTTAGCAAAGTTGGCCACATGATTCCTCTGTGGAAGGGGAAGAACCCTATTTATTTTGGGATCATTAGGTCAAAGGTCAAGGTCACCACTACTATAAATATAATTTTTGACAACAGGATCGTTTCCGCACGATAACGTTAATTCTGTATATTGGATCTTTACCAAACTTGGCCACATGATTCCCCTGTGAAAGGGGAAGAACCCTATTTATTTTGGGCTCATTAGGTCAAAGGTCAAGGTCACCATTACTATAAATATAATTTTTGACAACAGGATCGTTTCCGCACGATAACTTTAGTTCTGTATATTGGATCTTTACCAAACTTGGCCACATGATTCCCCTGTGGAAGGGGAAGAACCCTATTTATTTTGGGGTCATTAGGTCAAAGGTCAAGGTCACCGCTACTATAAATAGAATTTTTGACAACAGGGTCGTTTCCGCATGATAACTTTAGTTCTGTATATTGGATTTTTAGCAAAGTTGGCCATATGATTCCTCTGTGGAAGGGGAAGAACCCTATTTATTTTGGGATCATTAGGTCAAAGGTCATGGTCACCACTACTATAAATATAATTTTTGACAACAGGATCGTTTCCGCACGATAACGTTAGTTCTGTATATTGGACCTTTACCAAACTTGGCCTCATGATTCCCCTGTGGAAGGGGAAGAACCTTATTTATTTTGGGGTCATTAGGTCAAAGGTCAAGGTCACCGTTACTATAAATAGAATTTTTGACAACAGAATCGTTTCTGCATGATAACTTTAGTTCTGTATATTGGATCTTTACCAAACTTGGCCACATGATTTCCCTGTGGAAGGGGAAGAACCCTATTTATTTTGGGGTCATTAGTTCAAAGGTCAAGGTCACCATTACTATGAATAGAATTTTTAGCTCACCTGACCCAAAGGGTCATGTGAGCTTTTGTCATCACTTTGCGTCCGTCGTCATCGTCCGCATCCGTAAACTTTTCATACTTTCTTTTTCTTCTTTGAAACCACTGAACTGATTTGGACCAAATTTGGCAGAAATGTTCATTTGGGGGTCCTCTACTAAATTTGTTATTTTGGTGCAGATCGGAAATCCAACATGGCTGCCAGGGCCAATAATGTGTTCTGATTGGTTGAAACTTTGAAAATCTTCTTGTCAGAAACTACTCAGCCGATGGAATTGTAACATTATAGAAATGATGACTGGATGGTCCTCTACTAAATTTGTTATTTTTGTGCCAATCGCATATCCAAGATGGCCGCCATGACTCGACTTAGTTTTAACATAGAACCCTATGGGAAAAATGTTTAAATATTTTTTCCTCTGAAAGTAGTAAGTCAATTTAAAGCAAACATGACATGAATGGTCCTTAGGTGGTCAACTTTCAAATTAATGTCATATGACCCCGACCTCCATCCAAGATGGCCACCATCAGCGAACATAGTTTTAACATAGGACCCTATGG
>MJUT01028868.1:389733-429512 GCA_002080005.1 Gigantidas platifrons | reverse complement strand
GGCAATGCGGCGACGAATTTCCACATGCGGGCGGGCCTGAGAACCAAGAAATTAACTTTGTATGGCCTAATATATATGATCATATAGCATTTTACAAATAAACATACAAGTATTTTATAGATATTATTCATTTAAATGAAACTAATGTAATAAAAAATTAAAATAAATAAATGAGTACAAAACGTTTAAAAAGAACAGTTAAGTATGATGTTAAAAATTATGTAATATAAGTATTATGCACAAACTAATAAGTATTGATATTATTCACACAAATTAAACTAACGTAATACACAATTAAAATAATAAATGAGTACAAGAACATTTAAATAAACATTGATATTACAAATAAGTTAAGATCACAATAGAAATACTTATAAAAGTCAATTACACTACTGTCGAATGTCCATGTGGAGAAGGAATGTGACTTGGTCGGTGTAGTCTTGGACGGTAAGTTCTTCTTACAAGAATCAGTGTATGAGTGTTGTTAGCCTGTTGTCGACGTTTCTGTATTTCTTTAACCTGGGTCGTTGCATGCATCCTGTCGATATCTGGATCTGCCAGTGCGTTGAACTGTACATCTTTGACTAGTTCCAGTGGTAGAACTGCTGCTCGTCTTACGAATAGTCTGACGTTGTCTTTGTCTCTGTAGGCAGTGCAGAGTCCAAGTTCTGTGTCTTTCTCCAGATGTCTCGAAGTCGGTGAAGAATGTCTGTGGTGTTAACTAAGGTTGATGTTGTTGACAAGTGGTCTTGAGTAAGTTGATGTAACAGTCGTATATTTCTTCACTTTTACCTGATAGTAGTCCAAAGACGAGTAGGTACATGACATTGTAGACCATTGCGTGTAGTGTGTAGAACTAAGTAAATTGAGTTGTTGAAGTGTAGAAAGTGCTGTCTCCATAGATGATGTCTGCTGTGGTGAGGTTGGGAGCTGTAGTAAACGTGAGTTGTATATTTAGTACGGGTGATCGGTAGTTTTTGTGTTTCTTTGTTGCTGGATCTGTAAAGTGACATGTGGTTCTCATAGAATGTGGACAGTTCAGAAATGACACAGTCATGGTCTGGATTAGTGTCCATATATTCTGGGCTGTGTAGTTTTGCCCTCTCCCCGTCGTAGATGGTGAGTATTGGTGTAGTTTCTTTGATGCAGCATTCTTTGGTTAAGCTTTGAACAATGCAAACTTACTTTCATGTATTATTTCTGCTTAGGTTGGCTTTGGCAGGTTCACGTTGCACCACAAGATTTGATTACTTATTTTAATTAATTAATTAAAACATGCTTAACTGTTCTTAATAAATTTAATAAAAGAACGATCTATATAAAGGATTTTTTTTTTTTCAAAATAAAATTCAATTGTTTAAAAGTCTAAAAATCTAGCTAGCATTTTATATAAAAATATTCAGATATATTTTATTATAATTAAAAGACATTAAATTATTATGAAATAGTGATTTATTTATTAAAAATATTTTTTGCACATTTATTTTTAAATTTGATTTTTTTTCTTATGTAAAATATATTACTACATTCATACCTTTAGAATTATTTACATCATTTACAGGTCTTACTATAACTTGATATTATAAACAATTTTAATTACTTTTCTTAACACCTAGACTATCTATTGTTTTACACTTGTGGGAGAAACATGAATAAGCCTTTCATGTAATCCAAATATCTTTGGATTTTTTTATATTTAGATATGCTTCTTGCTTTGACAATGAAATAATTGATGCCATATTACCCTCCATTAATATTTGTTTGACTTGCTTATATAAACACATTTTATTGTTTCTAACTGATATATACAAGGTTATATAAATATACAATTACAATG
Source organism: Gigantidas platifrons (assembly GCA_002080005.1). Taxonomy (NCBI): domain Eukaryota; kingdom Metazoa; phylum Mollusca; class Bivalvia; order Mytilida; family Modiolidae; genus Gigantidas; species Gigantidas platifrons. The sequence continues at coordinate 427,675 of MJUT01028868.1, read as the reverse complement.
TATATAATATAACAATTGAATTCAGAAACAAGCATAAGTAAGTTACTTTTATAGATTTGTTTCCATTAGGTACATTGTTCCATTTTGATGATTGGACAAAATAATATATTACATTCTAGTAAATTATGTAATGGAGAATACACTCAAAAAAATAATCAACGAGACCGTAAGAACAAAAGAATAAGCTATAGATTCTTAAAAATAATCCACTGTTTGAACAATATTGTGACGTCAGAGAAATGTATTATACTATACTGAATTAACAATTAAGAATAATATATGATCTGTATTGATCAGGTTTTTCAATAAGGGACAGTACCAGATACCTGCCTAAAATGTTCTTGGTACCTCCTGATTATAAAGAGTGTTGTATAAGATATGCATGTAAATGTTTAAATTTTAAGCAAAAGTGTACTGCCTGTAAATAGTGAAGTACTGGTAGACTTGAAATATATTGAAAGCCCTGATTAATGATAATAATTTTTTACTATTAAAATGAAGGATATCGTGGATATTTAAGATGGTTAGTAGTGTTGAAATGGTCATATGTTTCAGTGTTGGTACTAGATCAAAATCATTTTGGACGTGTAAGTGAAATCAATTTGCTTGTTTTTTTCATAACAAGTGAAATATATCAGACCACGTGTTCCTTGTATTATTGCCCTGTGGTCATTTACTTCAGACCACAAGCCCAACAAGCCATCATACCCAACTTTCAGTCACCTACATATGCTTTGGATGTCTCCAGTACATTTGTAGTACATGACTAAATTGTCTGAGCTTTCATCCTCTAATTAAGTCTTAATATAGCTGAAAAATTGTATTGATAACCTTTAGTAACTACGTAACTCCAATCCCCATAAAAAATATTGTAACGGAGATATGTGTTTGTCATTCATTAAAGTGTAGAATCAACGAAGAAAATTTGTTTTTGTTTTAAAAAAATCAGTAAATAACACATATGTCCTTGAAATAAAATTGGTGAAGAGATCAGATTACAATCTTGTTACAGTTTTGCTGAGTTATTTTTAGTTCAGTCAACATTTCGGCCATGGCCATTCATTCAGTAAATAACTTAATTCAATTCTTTGTATAGTTTTTGTTAAAGTACAGGGTAATTCACATGTTTGGTATGATACTAACCCTTTATAGTGGAGGCTGGAAGCAGTTTTCCATCCCACATGTCATGTCAGCTTCTGCCATCATGTATCACCTGACATCCGTAAATCTTCTCCTCTGAAACTACTGTGAAAAGTTAAAGCAAACTTGGCTGTGATTGTCCTTGGTTGATCCCCTTTCAAAATTGTTTCTGAAAGCCCCATTATCAATTCAAGATGGCCACTATTACTAAAACTAGAATTTTCTTTGACCATTACTGCTTTATTTGAAGTCAAAATGAGGTGGAACTTAAACTGCAGCTACATGACAATGAGTTGTTCAATGATTCATCTTCCAAGTTTTTCTGTGAAATTTTTCTTTCAGTCAGTTTATAACTATTATGCAAATAAGGATTACATGTATTTTAATAGTAAAAACATTAAACTTTCTTGTTAACCATTAAACCAAATGACACCAAATAGGACTGGGGTGATCTTTGTAAAGTCCACATTCAGAGACACTATTGAACTTTGCCAATTTTTTGTGAATACATTTACAAATCTTTGAAATAATTTTGTTAAACCAAGACAAACAGTGCATTTCTAAAATACAAAAACAAGCCTTATTATGACGTTTCTTTTAATTATGTCAGATGAGCAATTGCCATTACTTGGTGTCTGTCGCCATACATAAAATGATAATATTTAAACAAACAAACAAAAACTTCCCCTCTGAAACCACTTGGCGAATTTCAACCAAAATTAGCTTGCAATTTCCGTAGGATGTCTATTTTCAAAAGTATGTCCCGTGATTCTGCTACTCGTCCAAGATGGCTGCTATTACAATAAATAGATCATAGGGGAAATGCACCTATAGAGCCAGCTGAAATTTATATAGTATTCTCATTTTAAATTTATTAACATATTTAAATGTTCTCAGAAACTTCTTGGAAGGTTAAATTATGAGAACAACACCAATAAAACAAATAAATCAGACAAAAATAAGAAAAAATGGAAGGTACAAATTCCCATAAAAATGTATGATCAACAGAGAGTTTCTTACAATTTTGTGTTAGTTGTATATCTATGGGTCTCTGGTCTAAAATGCTGTTGGTGTACATATGTATGAGTCCTCATTTGCCATGGAAACAAAAAATCTGCATTGATTTTCATGTATCTTTGAATGGCTAATATAAGACTGCAGCTGACAATTTTTAATACTGTCATATTTAATGTGAATTGATTATTTCCAGCTGACTTGAACTTTCTATAATGTCCATCCCTAGATTTGATAGCGACCACCTCTGAGTCTGAAGACATTAAACTTTTAAGACATCTACTCACAGACAACCTTGTAGACAGAACTGTATGATGCTATCATACATGTACACATAGCGAATACTCAAATTATTACAGCAGGAAATGTCCAGGAGCTACCCATGGGGTATATTGGAAATGATTTGATTTTTACCCTTTTTAAGATTGTTTGAAATACTAAAAGAGAATGTAGAATTATCAGTTGAAAAGACAGGTTTCCAGCCCTATAACTAATTTCACCTAAGTTGCTTTGAAGGAAATGACAGCAGTGAAAGAAACCACCGCTCGCCAAAAGTGAGAAGAGAAAAAATTTGGCGAGTACATTTGTATAAGAACTCGACAATCCGGCGACCGAACATCGTGAGGCGAGTTCCAATTATTTTGCACTCGCCCCTGTCAACCAACTTGACGAAGTAGTTTCTCAGTCAATGATTCCGTAAAATTTTTGATTCGGCAATAAAAGTTGTGAAGAAATCCTTCAAAATCGTTGATAGGACTAGCGGTGCAATGTTTCATGTCAGCCATATTGATTTCTCTTATTGATAGAAAACGCTAAAAGATGGCGTCCTATTCCAAACCGGGATCAGATAAAATTAATATATGCCAGAAGGTCAAATTGACAATAAGGATGAAGATCATGACAATGAGATAGACATGATTGAATTAAATACTGCTTATAATCGAGTTATGATGTTAATTGAAAAAGTAACTGATTTGTAAGCAGAATGAATAAAGATGTTATAAATCTTTGTTATTATTTCTCATGTAAAATATTTGCATTAGATCATTGGCGAGTAGAAATATCTAACCACTGGCCAAACTTGGCAAGTGTAATTCTAATTTGACGAGTACAATTTTGAAGCACCTAGCCAAAATGGTGAGTTAAGAGGAAAAAAAAACGTTTCCTACACAAAAAATACCATTTGGTGGAGATTTTCATGCATATAAAACAAGAACTGCTAAAATGGAAATGGGAAAACCTATTTCATAAGCCTTCAGATTTTATTATCCCCTCGCCAACAAAGTTACGAAGGGATATAGTAATGCTACCATCCTTCCGTCCTTCCATAACATCCTTATGAACACCCTAGAATCAACATCTTTCAATGGATTTTGACCAAACTTGGTACATACTTAGCCCTTAAGAGAATCTGGAACCCTATTGATTTTCAAGGTCACCGGGTCAAATTTTTAGGCGAGGGGATACGCCACGCTTTACATTGCCCTTGTTCATACTAAAATAATTTCATTCCAATATTCACAAGGAAGTCAAAATTTTCATTTTTAAACAGAATTATTATGCAGGTAAATTACAGAACAATTATGGAAATAACGAAAAAACTTAGTTTTCATAGCAAAGGCAAAATAAATAAAACGGATGCATCTCTTTTTTCTATTTACAACTATCTTTTTGATAAATGAAATAATTGAAGAAAAAAAAGATCAATGTGTGCTTTGTACATGATATTTGTCATAAATGTAAATATTAATGTAAATATGAGTATTAAAGATGAATGACCGGTAACAGTAATCATAAACACTGTTGAAGGAGAGGACAGTATTTGTTGTGGGTGTTATATCAGTTGTTGCTCTCAATTTGTAGATTGCATCGTTGAAACATGTATTTCACCCAAGTCAAGATTGTTGCCCTCTCTTGAAACATTTTACTGGGTACTGGGGACAGTTCAAAGGACTGCAGAACGGTCCTGTGTGTGATCATGTGGATAGGAGGTGCCATCTCAATGGGTGGAAATCAGGTTATAATGTTATAATACAAAAGTCTGACAATAGTGGATAGCAATCAACAATTAATCTTTAAAAAATTTAATCTTCTATTTTTTTTCTTTTTTTTTTTTCTCTCTATTTCGAAATTCATAGAAAAGGTAACATTTTAAATTTAAAATACACTCAAAGGAATGAATAATTCTACCCAATGAAAGATTGTTTTCCCCCAACTGGAATAATAATCTATCCAAATAAATAGTGATGGTAATTAATTATCCCAGGGTCACATTTACCAGTCAGACAGAAAAATCTAGTTCACTGCAAATTTTACCTGTGATATAAGTTCAATTTTGATAAAGATATTAATCTTCGTTAAATGGGTTTTTATCAAATTTATTTGTCTGGAAAATTTATTCTACTGTAAAATGAAATAAAAAATCTAAATAACCAATAATTTTTAATTATAGTATTAACACTTTGAGTTGTTTCCCTTTATATCTTTGAACATGAACTTTCTTTATTTTGAAGTAGAGTTTGCAATTCCTTCAATTTCAATATATTTACCACAAATTATAAAAAAAATAGAAAGAATCTTTCAAAAGTGGTATAAAGTAATGTTTGTTTCAATAAATAATGAAAATATTGAAAATGGAAAAGAAAATTTAAAAGTTGGATATTAAAATGGAGTTTTATCAAAAAGGTCAGATGGTTGTAAATTATATAGTATATAAAGTTCACTTATTTTATTTGAATGGGGCTATCTTAGTCGTGATCATATGGTAGTTGGATTTATAACTAACTGTGCAATCAATGGCTATCACCACTAACGTTGTGAGTTCGAACCCCGTTCATTGTGAGGTCTACTCGATACCACATTATGTGATAAAGTTTGTCAGTAACATGCGATAGGTCGGTGGTTTAATTTTCTCAGTGTACTATGGTTTCCTCCACCAATAAAACTGACCGCCACGGTAACCTAACCCTTGATTTTGAATGGAATTTTTGTTCACTATGTACAGAATTGATGTTCAAATGTGATGGTTGTGGGTTTGCAAGTCCTTTTGAACCCTGAAATTCAATCTTCGATTAAAGAAAATTACTTGTATTAACTCATCTAATGTTGAGTAAATGACAATGAGAATGCCACAGAAAATACAAATGTTGAATGCGATGCTACATGTACTAATGTAGTAATCTCCCTTTTGTATATATCAAATCTGGTTCAGGTTATATTGAAGTTTGGTTATAAGGAACAGATTTCATATTCACCCTTAAATTTCATTATCTTATGTTCTCGTAGCAAGTAGAATTTTGATTGGCTAACAAGGTACTTCCAAAACTTCAGGGAAGAAGTGGTGTGACAGAAAATCAATAATCTCTCTCACCTATGTGCTGTCCATTTACATTGTGCACAGCAGAGGACATCGACATCGCTGTCCATTTACATTGATGCTTTGTTTTATGATTAAACTAAAGAAAAGTTTAAATACACTTAGTTCTTTTCCATTTATCACATATTGCCATGTTGTGTATTTCATAAGGCACAGAAAATCATGACATCGCTATCCATTTACACTGCAGCAGATGACACACATTTCACTAGATGACTGGGTGCTGGTGAAATTTCCCATGGCTGAACTCACAAAGCTACCCAGTGCATCCTCAGGTGGCAGATAGGAGGTGCCTTCTCGATGGGGGTTTTCAGAGTATAATACTGTAAGTCTGATTGTGGACCATAGTGGGTAAAGTGCTTAAAGAATGCCACACTTTCTGGACAATAAAGACTCCATTTGTAGATTTAGAAAAAAGAGTAGGTACATTGTAGCTGCTACACTAGACAATTTTTCTTGTGTCAGTCAAATATTGTTTCCGTGGTTTTCACATTTCTGTATATTTTAGTGATGTTTAAACTTGTTCTCTGTCTGAATATGCATACAATATTCGCCGCTGGACGTTAAGCCAACAACAATTAACCAGCATCATTGACAAATATGGTAATTGTTAATTTCGAATCCATTTAAATTATGATTCTGGAGTTTGGTGTTGAACATTTATATATGCAGAAAATAAGATTTTTCAAATTCGAAAGTCAGGTTTCAATGTAGTTTATATAATGTTTATCAGAAATATTTTTATTCCTAGTTTTAAATGGAATTTGAATAATAAGATAAAAGACATTATGATTTTATTGATATAAGTGAAATACATAATTTGAGACGAGAGATAATTGTTCGTTTTGTTGATATTGGTGGAATTGTTGACCATTTCTGTTTAAACTTTCTTTTCAACATAATATGTTATCTTTAAAACATATATATTAAATTAAATGTCATTATTATACTACTTATTTTTACCAATGAACATGCTTACATTTTGGATTTTTTTTCTCTGTAAATTATCAATGTCAGTTCAAATTAATTTGATAAAAACAATAACCTCAGTTCTGAAGGCCTGCAGACATTACCACAAATATTCCAGCTCCTTCTATGGATTCACTGAGATATTAAGGATAATGTCTGTCTTGACCTTCAAAATTGCCATTATTCTAGATGTATGATGATATTGTTCAGTGCACTTGATTTTACCCGGCAGTGACCCTGAAGTTGACAGTTATTTGTTAGACACATATGTACTTTCTGAAGTATTGTTATATAAAGTGTAGTGAACCACATGTATACTGTATTCTGTCTGGCGTATTCAGGTTGTGAAGTACCTATATTTTGTAGTTACAAGGCTACAATTCAATTGCATAAAAGAAATAAGGGGTAACCTTGACCAAAAAAAACCAAAAGTGAAAGAATAGAGATATTTCAGAATTTGATATTTATTTTGAAGGGAAAAACACCTAAAAAGAAGAATGAAATGTTTTAGAAATTTAAAGAATTTATTTATTAATCCTAATTTTAATCTTCTCCAATGAAAAATATGGATTAATGACTTCAATTTAGTTTTTATATGACCACAGATATTTTGCGGTCATATTATGTTTTGGGTCAGTCGTTGTTGTTTTCGTCCACCTGTAGATGTGATGGTTCCATGCCATAACTTTTGTTCTAGTAGACCGCTCCTTCAGATTTTTTAATTCAAAGAATAAAGGTTGGCATTGATTGAGGGTATTGTAGCCCTACTGATTTTCCAAACAAGAGACCCCAAGGTGCGAAAATGGACATCGTCTGATTTTGATGAGGGTTTTTTTTGGGGGGGGGGGGATAAAAAAAGCCTTTCAGAAAAATGTAATGTGTTATTGTATAACTATTACAATGTACCATGTTTTTGCAATTTCCAAAATTTGAACATTTTTTCATTTCATCCTATTTCAATGCATTTTTTTGCAAAACAATTGTCTTCATGAGTTATTGACGGACCTTAACAAATTTTGCTTGGAGTCTTAAATGGGCACAAAGTCCAAAATTTTGCATTATATCTAGAAGGTATATAGAATTTTTTTTCTTTGGATTGATCATGCTGAGAGCTTCAGGTATGTTGACAGATTTCCTTTATATTATCATTTCTGAGATAAACTTGACCTGTTTTAATTTGAAAAAGAAGTTAAATGTGGCTCAAATTTTGATGAAGTTTTTTCTTTGAATTGATTGTAGTAAGGTCTTCAGGTAGACTTCTAGTGGAATTCCTCTTATCAGTTACGGTTTTTGAGTTAAAACTTGATTGCAGTAATAGTGGTGTAGGTGGAAGCCATTGCCAGATTGCTGTGGTGGTAACATGATGCACCCAGCTATGCCCTTTACTTTTGTAAAATGTTACAACTGTCAACCAAATATAGTAACAGGTTTCCTGGGGTCAATAGTTTTACAAATATATGGATCATCACACTATGATTCCATGTGTGATGTCAGAAGTCTGTCTCATAGCTTTCTGAAATTGGAAAAATTATCACTTTCAAAGTTGTTTTCCTCAGTAAAATTGTACCTATTGCATAATGAATATATCAAAACTATTTTTTGTGTCTGTGTTGTGTGTGTTTTTTGTTTTTTTGAAATATCAAGAGTTAAGAAATCAAATTTTTAGCTGGCCTAATTACCTCTAAGGCAGATTGTTGGTGTGTTGTCCATATTTCATAAGGCAGATTGTTGGTGTGTTGTCCATATTTCATAAGGCAGATTGTTGTCATCTGTTGTCCATATTTTCATAAGGCAGATTGTTGTCGTCTGTTGTCCATATTTCATAAAGCAGATTGTTGTCATCTGTTGTCCATATTTCATAAGGCAGATTGTTGTTATCTGTTGTCCATATTTCATAAGGCAGATTGTTGTCGTCTGTTGTCCATATTTCATAAAGCAGATTGTTGGCATTGGTTGTCCATATTTCATAAACTTCTAACATTTCAATCTTTTTCTCAGGAACAACTGGATCTATGTAACCAAATTTGACAAATGTAGTTTGGATTTTGTTTCCATTTAGAAATTCAACTTGGCTGGTGGGACCAATTATGCTTCCTGATTGACAGAAATTTTAAATCTCTTCTCAGAAACCACAAACCGTACATGTAATTATTACATGGAAGGACTTTTCCTTTCATATCCTCCTACAAATGTTGTGTTTTATTTGTCGATTGGAAATATCCTAATGGCCACCTTCAAAGGATACTGTTTAATAGTTAGCACTTCCAAGTTTGCCATATAAACTTCCAAAGCTACACTTCCTATCCAAAATGTAAAAGAATATTTGATTATTATGATATTTGCTAAATTTTTATCAGGATTTTTTTCATCCATATACCTGGCTGGTATATTCGCTTAAAGGAGAATTTGTGGTAGTGCCTACCGACAAAATTGAGGGGGGAGCTTATCATCAAAAATTCCCGTTGATATGAACAGCATATTTATGAAACTATGTCACATGACCAACGTGACCTAAGGGTCACATACCTCAGACATTTGAATTTTCTAAGTGATTTTTGTAGTTTTTAGACTGATGAAGAATATTAATTTTTAATACGACTGAAAGTTTGGGAGGAAGGAACACTAGTAACCATGCCTGTCAAATATTTTGCTCCAAAAGTAACTGTGAAAACTGTGTATCATTGATTTTTCCTCCTCGAAATGAGATAGCAGTGGTAAAAATAATGAAGAATCTGAAGGTTTGTTCCGCCCACAGCTATTTATACCCACATCCTGGTTTAACCAATTTGCAAATAATTGGAGTTTTTTCCTTTAAAAGTCATCAAATGATTTAGTGTTTTGAAAGATCAATTGATTATCAAGAATAATCTATTATTCAATTAAGTGGCGTTGTACTTAATTTGATCTAGGTAGTATATATTGTATAGTGTTATAGTACATTTTCAAGTAGAGGTTATTACTTAATATGAATGGATAAGATATACAATTGTGAGCATATGCTCACATTTCCTATTGCTAATTTAGAATCTAGCATAAAATCAATAAATGTATTGGTTTTGATGAAATGAAAAGAAGAAAAAAAGAAATACCATCCTGTCGGAACAGTTTCAAATCTAATAGAAAAATCGTAGAAATGGCTAGGCGAAATCAATACCCCTAATACACACATACATGATCGCTGGCTTTCCTGGCTTGGTACAGGCACTTCAATACAAAGTGGCAGGGTTAAACTAGTTTTATGGGTCCAAATCTCTCTTAATTGATGAATTATTAAAGTAGTGACAGTGACTTTAGTGTGGCATGTTTTATCTGTCAGTAACTGAAGAGGTCAATTTGATTTGAAAAAAAAATTTGAGAAAATCAGGAAGATTTACTAGTCAGTGTCAAAAACTTGGTGCAAACGATATTTATAAATTGTGTTCCAGATATAGGATAACCTAATGAATGAAATATGCTTACCCAGCAAAAACATGTTTTTTAAATCGTGATAATGGGTGCAATGTAATCAGTGTTATACCTTAGATAAGTCAGCAACTGTTTTGAGAAAGGAGGATGGGATTTTTCAGCAAAAATTAAAAGTAAATTATTTCATTAGGGAGGAGTCATGCAAAAAAAAAAAACAAGTAAGCTCCTTTGCTTTGTTTCTGGAAATGTCTGGAAAACTTTTTTTCTGGTGCACAATTTGCCAAGTTCTGGAATTCCTTGTGATATTAAAGCGGTTTCTTGGCTCTCCTGGTCCAAATGACCATGTGAGCTATTGTCCTCACTTTTAATCTATACTTGGCATCCTCTCGTGTTTGGGCATGTGCTAAAAGGTGGAGTGGAGTGGAGTCTTGATTGAATATATGAATAGGGGTGTATTTCATCTGAAATGAATGAAAAATAGTACAAATAATTTTCAAATACAATGTATACAATATACTATTTGTATAAATTTAGATAGAAATGCTTTGTTCATATGTTTAAATCTAAAGGTTATTTATTGTGTATTAAATTTTTATTCTATTACATGTATTTAGTAAATATATTGCGTATTTTAAAACTTTTTTACTGTTGTTTATTGAGACATGACCCTTGTCTGGATGATTTTTGGCTGGCGGGAGGGCAACCAGGCGGGGAAAAGTTTGTATAATCCGACAGTTTTTAACCTACAACTTTGAAACTTTGCAGATGTTTTGTACACATTATGAAAATGTGCAAGTGCCATTTTGAAAGTGATCCGACAATTTTGTCCCATTTTATTTTGTTTCTGTCACTAAAATAATCTATCCTAGTCATTCTTTGGTTAATTTGCTCAAAAGACATTTATATTAGTTGAATTTTCCGGTCATTTTGCAGTGTGCGTGCACATGCCTGATAAATATAATACAGTATTATGTACGGTTTTATTTCTACAGTGTTTTGTTTATGCAAATTTGATGTCCATATTTTCGCAGTTTTTACAAAAGGTCAAACAAAGTTTACTAAGCAATATCGCTTGACATCCGAGACTTCAGTATTTGAGAAACAAAAAACGGGACTCTGATTGGAAGACATATTGAGGTTTGTTACTTCGTTTTTTTTCACCAATTAGCGAATAATTAAATGAATGGGTATAGTTTTCGTACTTCAAATGGGTATGATTTTCATGCCGAAGGAATATCTATTTTTCAAACCCTAGCAGCACCGGAGTTCCAAATTTTACCTTAAGTAAGAACATGGGACTGAGCTACTTCAGGTACAGCTGGGCACAATGGTACCCACTGGAGATTGAAATACACCTTTATTCATATGTTCAATCAAGACTCCACTCCAATTTGGAGTCTCCAAGACTCCACTCCACCTTTTAGCACATGTCACGTGTTTGCCATAAGTTAAAATCGTCTCCACTGAGACTATCTTAATTTAGTCAAATGGAAGCAAGCTTTTGGAGGAAGGTTCGTTTGTATCTCACCATTTGGTTTTGGTATGGATCAAATATTCAATATTGCTGCCAGTGCCTCAATTTTTGTATTGATGAGCAAGATTGCCACCAGCACATGACAAATTTTGATATAGGAATCTTACAGGGAAATGTTTTTAAATTCTATTACCACTTAAGGAACAGTTTAAAGATTCTAATGGAGAAATGTTAAAAAAAATATTCTTAAAGTAAATACAAACTTGAACACACTCTGGCCATAAATAGCATTGATTTATTGTTGGTTGTTCAGCTCTAGAGACAAATGTGTCATGGATATACAGGACAAGAACAAGTTCAAGAATATATAAAATCTAGACAGAAATAAGAGAGAGATGGGACAACCAGGGCAACAAAAGTTGGGTGAAAAATTTAACATTTTGCTGCAAATACAATGTGCCTACTTCTATTTTGCAAAATCTAGAAAAGAGATCTTTAATTTGCAAGGATCATGAACACGTTAGCCATTATGGTTGGAACTGTCCATATACAGGGCACCCATATTTGTCACCTGGGGACATGCTCATGGATAGCTTAAGCTATGTTTTTAGTTGAGATGTGGGAACTGTTGCCCTTACCCAATAATTTTACAATTAGGTGAGCGATACCGTAGTACATGTACATGATCAGGTGAACCTATAATTTAAAAATACTTAATTTACGCCATGTTAATACACCCTGTTATCAATTGATAGAAAGAACACTGTCTCTTGGACAGGAAAAAAAAACAGTTTGTGGCCTGAGATAACCTTGGGCTAATAAATAACTATGGTATAGTTACAAGGCTATTTGAAGTACAGTGTTTACCACCGGGGTAATCAGACACTCACAAACAACCAAGATACTATTCACACTGTTCATATTTACATAAGACTAAAGGTTTTACTTTTTCACTTATTGTGTCAATTTGGTTTATTAATGGAAGTGTCGGATTTCAAGGTCATTTTTAAGATTCATGATATTTATGACTTTAAGATACTGTTATATGTCACATAGTGTTGACAACTAAAGCCTCATGTTTTATTCCCCCGAATTAGTAATGATATGGTATTAGAATGTCCAAATATATGTTGTCTCTCTTTAGCCAATGGATGTATTTTAACCAGCTTCAGTTCCCACAGGAAGAATTATGTCCATCCATGTATGTTAATGAATTTAATTAAAAATTGCAAATGTAATTTAAAATAATACCATCAACAGCAATGTTATATTATTTTAGATGAACTCTCAATAATTTTAAAAATTAAATATAATACTAAATCCATCAACACATGAAGATCTTACCACAGTAATTTCTTGTATTCAACCATGATTAGAACTGAGGATAGGAGACCCTATTATTAGATTATTCAATGTGGTTTGTTTTATCTTGTTTGTTACATTGTATTGATTCAGTCAAATTGGATTTTTGTGGAACAAAATTGTATTTTACTGGGCTAGTAAAATGACATATTTGATTTGATTTGATTGGTTGCTTCTTCACATAAGTAGAACCAATCAATCATGTATATTAGTTTAATTGAAAGGAAAACAAATTTTAATTATTTTTTATAGATATTTTGAACTTTCACTTGTATGATTCTCTGTCTCTGTCAGTCTATACAAAACAAATAATGCAATTTTGATGATGCCTTTTATTTCTATTGAAAATATGGAAAATATTTAAAAAAAAAAATGATTTTCAGATCATGGGAAAATGAACATATATGTTTTCTTGAAACTTAAATGCAAACTGTACATGAATAATCAATGGATGATCCCTTTTTATTTTCAATAAATAAAACCAAGATGGTCATCACCATCACCCAATGAGATAAAAAATAAAAAAATCTGTGAGACAAGGTAACCATTTAAAAGCAAATTTGCCTGGAATGTTTCTTGCATGGTCCTCTACATAATAGTTTTGAGTAAGTCAGAATTTCAAGATATACTCTTCCACAAGACATAACTACTTGTAACACAGAAATATTAATTAAGAGCTTTTTCACAGAAACTATGTGTTTATTTAAACCTTAATTGTGCATGAATATGAAGGTGGGTGATACAGACTGTGACTGTTGAACCTTTAGTAAAGAAGTTGGTCATTTGTTGTCTTGATTTAAAAGTGCAGCACACCACATTCTGTACGAAGTACAAATATATGGCTCATCCTTGTTAAAATAGTACATTATCTAAGACCACTGTGCCTCCTAAAGGGTTGAGAATAAATGTAAAGTCAAAATTTGGCAAAGAAAGTCATTTAGGTTTAAGCATTACTTGAATAATACAGCTTAACCTTCTACTTACTGGCAAGATATATGTTATTCATTAAATTAGGATAACAGTCTGATCATTCATGTTTTCACGTGTCAAACATGTGAAGTTGTTATTGTATGCCGTGACTTGACTTCTCTTTGCCCTTTAAAAAACATTTCATTTTAACTTTTGTGGTAAATGCTCAATAACTGACCTGGTTATTGAATACATTTAATTCAGTATTCTGGCTAATATATATATGGAGTATGTGATTGATTTAATAGCTTACTCAGGTGTACAAACACCTGATATTAATTACCGTTAATCATAATTAAAAGAAAGGTATACTTTGTTTGTCCTAAAGGAAATATTTAGGGGGAGATGTTTTTCTGTTCCAAAGGAAAGATATATAGGGGGGATGTTTGTCTGTCCCAAAGGAAAGATATATAGGGGGGCTGTTTGTATGTCACAAAGGAAAGATATATAGGGGGGATGTTTGTCTGTCCCAAAGGAAAGATATATAGGGGATATGTTTGTCTGTCCCAAAGGCTATATATAGGGGGAGATGTTTGTCTGTCCCAAAGGAAAGATATATAGGGGGAGATGTTTGTCTGTCCCAAAGGCTATATATAGGGGGAGATGTTTGTCTGTCTCAAAGGAAAGATATATAGGGGATATGTTTTTCTGTCCCAAAGGCTATATATAGGGGGAGATGTTTGTCTATGCCAAAGGAAAGATATATAGGGGGAGATGTTTGTCTATGCCAAAGGAAAGATATATAGGGGGAGATGTCTGTCCCAAAGGAAAGTTATATCGAGGATACTTTATTTGTCTCTCCCAAACTAAAGGACAGATATATGGGGATACTGTTTGTCTGTCCAATTGCGGATGTGGTCAAGTGGTCTAGGGCACTGGACATAAGGTTAAGCGATTGGTGCTACAGTGTATCAATGATGTGAGTTCAAATCCCGCCGAGGGAAGAATAAAAATTTGTCAGCTCAAAGATCTAATTCTAACACTGTTTGGTTTAATTTTCAGATGTATATATATATATATAGATAATATATTTGTCTGTCCCAGAGGAAAAAAATATAGGAATGAGATCTGTATAAGGGGATATTTTTTTGTTCCCCAAAAAGCATGCAGCATTAAGGAGAAGAGGGCAAAGACTGGTTCGCTCAGAATTAGGATAATGTGTCCGAGTGGGGCAACATGTCTATCCGCAGACTGTTGTTTCAGTGAGATAGCACTATAAAAATCCAACTAAGCATGTTGGTCTAGTACAAAGCGGGCCTCATCATAATTATCTCATTGAAAATTAACTTGTTCTCACCATGATATAGCAGAAAAATTGCTGAGTTGGCATTAAGCAACGATCTCTATCATTACTGCTACTATCCCCCCAAAAAAAGTCAAGAAAGTATGAATGTAAATGCCATATTAATGTAATTTCCCCCATTTAACATTAAGTCTCCTTAATTTTGACCTGATCCCTTTAAATACTCTTGGCAGTAACCATAGTGTTGACTGTTGACTGAAATATTGTTAATATTTTTTATACTTAGTTAGCTCTGGAATCTCTTCTTTTGTTTCTCTTTTTTTTGGTGGGGGAGGGGGGTGGAGGAGTCAGTGATAGGTACAGAGGATGCAAGTCTCCTCTTGTAAAAGTTTATTGTACAGAAAGCCTTGAATTCACCATTGTAAGATATTGATTGATGTTGTGTTTTATAACACTACACCAGTAACTTATAAAACATACTGATATAATATATATCATTGAAGTGACCAGACATCATGGGTCATTTGGACATACAATTTACACAACAGTATATATATATAGGTACATATACTCAGTCAGGTAATTTAGTGACCATAGCTGACCTGCTGACCAGTGGGTTCATTGAACCTCTCACCACGTGTCCTGTTGCTCACATGTCCTGTACCTTGTATGTTGACGGATACCT
This sequence comes from Gigantidas platifrons, assembly GCA_002080005.1. NCBI lineage: Eukaryota > Metazoa > Mollusca > Bivalvia > Mytilida > Modiolidae > Gigantidas > Gigantidas platifrons. Next base: position 412,038 of record MJUT01028868.1, on the reverse strand, counting down.
ATGGTAATTAATCAACATGATAAGCTTCCAGGTAAAAGTCAATGTTTCATTTTACCTGAAAAATTACATTTATATCATAAAGATATTATAAAGGTATTTACATATCATATTTGTAGCAAATAAATATTTTTTTTTATAAATCCACGTGTGAGTTTTGGGATCATTTCTAGACCTACTTCAAGCCCCTTTATTATAAATAATCCCTTTAAATAAATTGTTGATATGAAAGTTGAAATCTTGACTGTCCAGTTGTCTTTACTATCCACATGTAATCAGTAAAGATATGTTGTAAAGTCAGTGGTCAGTCAACATTTCAATTTTCATAAGCTACAAATTATTCTTTAAATAAGAGAGAGGTGTAGCAAGTCTAGACTCTCTTCCAATATTAAAAACAGGCACCTTAATCTTGTATTATCCTGTTTATAGGTATGATCATAAATAGACAATTATTCTATTTGAATTTAAATTTCTTTTCACTAAATTAGTTTTGGGCTATAAATAATTGAAAGTTTAAACTTCCTAAATTTTGGCCGTTTTTCAGGTTGATTGGATTTAATTTAATCTCCCTGTGGCCTACACTACATGATATATACTTTTATAGTAGGCAGTAAAAGTGCAATGTCATTAGTTTCACGTGAAACGCCATGGCTGTAATTTAAGCTATAAATACCAGTTTATACTCTACACATAAAGTAAAGGAACAACCATATATTTTACAGTCAGATAATACAATTTGATCCTATATGAGTTTTAACACCTTATTTAGTAGAATTTATACAAATGTCTGACAGTAAACAAAGCTTTAATGACTGTTCTTATCTACATTTACAAATGTAATGTTATATTTTGTCATAAAGTTATCAAATAACAGATCAGGATTCTATTTCTCTGTGGGGTTCTGATCCCTTTGGTATGTTGATATATTTCAAACCTAGTTGATATACAATTTTTCGAGGCAGTTTGATGTAAGGTTTAAAATGGGTTTGATTCATGGCTGGGTCAAACAAAAGTCTATAAAAATGTTATTTTCTGTTTGTCTTCTGCACACACATCATAAAGGAGTAAACAAAGACTGGTTGTCTTAGAGTTAGAATAATATGTCAGACTGACATACAAAAAATGTATCTATTTACCCATATTAGAATTTTTTCATCCAAATATGGGCAGTTTATAAGAATTATGGCTGTGTAGTATTAGCTCTTAATGATCTTTTATTGTTTATAAATCAACAGTTTCTTATATTTATGGATTATGGATGTCTAAGTGCCATAAATAGATAGTTCAGTTATATCATGGCGGTCAATTTCATTGGTGGAGGACACAAACTTCCAGAAGCCACAAACTTTATCACATTAAATACACCTCACAATAGATGGCAATCAAACTCTGTACTTTAAAGGTAAAAGGCAGATTACATGGATAGATCTAAATCCAACTACCGGTAGTATATGAACAGAGCCACAATGACCCCCTTTAATTGTAGGATTTTGGTGTTCAACAATATTTCAGTTATATTGTGGCTGTCAGTTTTATTGGTGGAGAAAACTAACGACCTGACGCAAGTCACTGACAAACTTTATCACATAATGTTGTATCGAGTACACCTCACCTGAGCAGGGTTTGAACTGGTGATAGGTACTGATTGTCTAGGTGTAACATTAAATAGTGTCCGCCCTTACAATTGTCTCCTATGATAAAGTCCAAGGACGGAATAAAGCACAGCGATGACTTTGTTTGGTCTGTGTAAGGTTTTTCATTACAAATATAACACATATGGTTTCATGTAAATATAGATCACTATTATATGTTATACTTTGATTGATATTTAAATTATATTTAAAATGTACCACCTCCTCATACTAAATGTCATTAGAGAATCATGTGTTTCAAACATGAATATATATATATGTAGTTTGATTGTAGTTAATAGTTTCTTTGTTTTGTTTTGTATTTAATGTGTTGTTTTGGTATCAATCCTTTGTATGTGGATTTTAGACCAATAAAAATTCTGATTCTGATTCTGAACACAACCGGACACAATTTCACAGGACACTATTATGTCTTACATAGGCAGTTATAAATCCAACTACCATACCATCACGACTATGACGGCCCATCCTTGTAATTGTAGAGGGGGGAAATATCTCGTGTAATTATAGTAAAAAATGTAGTCTTTTCTAAATGACTAGAAATAATATTATTCGTTTTTCTCTTCAGCAAGCAAACCAAACTTGGACAGATATGTATTTTTGAAAGTGAATGAAAATACTGATGGTGTACTGGTAGAGGAAGAAACATTGGATTCTGGGTAATCTTATGTTTTAACAATAATATGAACAAATTTATTGATTACTACAACATGACCATGATTGTTCCAGTTGTTTGAAAATAAATCTGGCTTAATATTCTTGTTGGGTTTCATGTTTGTTTTTCCTGTTATATTTATGATGTCAATCAAAAGTCTATAATAGTATATTTCTATCAGATTTCTATTAAAGATTGTGTAGAAATGTAATGTACCAGTATTTTCTGATATCAACCAGAAGTCTTACAGATCTGTCAACCTGCTGCCATATTTAGTTGCATGTTATACGAAAGTTGTCCCCAATTTTCTTGGTTTTGATCTCAATTGAAGGGTTTCTTAAATATTCAGGATGGTCTCTGTAACTGACATTCCCAGTACTAAGGTTTGTGAGTTTGTCTCCTGCTGTGAGGTGTACTCGGCACAATCATCTGTTGTTGTGAGAAGTACTCTGCACAATCATTTCCTGAATGTGATAAAGTTGATAGATAACTAACAGAAGGACATAAATTTTCAGTTTTTATTTAATAAATAAATTCAAGAATTAGATTCAGACCAGTAAATTCAAATTTTCATTTCGAGGAATGGAGTTATATTTTCTGAGTAATATCTGGTAGCTATAACATGTGGAAAACGACTTCCCCTCGGACCGGTTGATTAATGAACTTGTACCATGATTCTATAATTGATGCCCAATGATAGCTTTTAATGTTAGGGTCATGGGGGAATTTTTCCATACAACCAAGCATTACAATGCAGGTAATCAGATTACATATTACACATTGTGGTACATGTTTAAGATCATGAATTAAGGTGTCATTTAAATATGATGATATCTGGTGCCTATGTTAGGTATATCATACGATCATCTGTTTGTGAAACACAGGTATCAAGTACAAGTACACTAGAAGTATAAGAGAGACATATACCATATACGTGTTTATCTTGTTTACAAACAGAATATTTTGTCTGCTTTGTCTTGTGTAGATATAACTACCTTCCTTGATTACTGCACATATGTTATTTCATAAGTTTGTGGAATGTCATATTTTCTGTTAATTGTTCATTCCACAGAAGAGAGATTTTCAAGGTCAATTTTTATAGACACCTATATGAAGTCTTGAAAAACTTTTAAAAACTTCCTGAAAGAAATTGTTATCATTTATAATATAAAGCTGTAGTAATATAGGAATCCTCTTCTTCTGTCCGTCCATATCATTGTTAGAATTTAAAAAATGAAAGTCAGTGGATAGAAATGTCTTATTCTTCTGTTTGTCCATTACACTCTTAATTTTTACATGTACATGTATATACAAAGCAATTTTTTTTTTCAAAAGATTTCATTGGTGGATCCCCTATACTATTGTATTTACTTGTTACGAAATTGTCATTCTTTTTAGCAAGAAATAGATGATTTTGATAAAGACTTGAAAATTTCATGAATTTTACTGGCATTTTGGTAATTCATGCCTTTCAATACAAGGCAGTACCAGGTACTTTTACTGGCCTAAAATGGTCTTTGGTACCTCCTGATTTTAAAGAGGGTTACATGAAAATTGTTCAAATTTTAATAATAAAAAAAAGTACCACCTGTAAATAGTGAAGTACTGGTACACTTGAAAAATATTGAAAGCCCTGGTAATTCTGATTATATTTTTATGAATAATTAATTGGATAATGTATAATAACTGAAGAATTTCTATTTTTGGATGAGAACCACCTGTTTATGCCAAAAAGCAGGAAGTTTTTAGATGTTTAACCTTTATGTTTTTAAATAATGGGAAATATTTTGTCCAAAAGAATTGTTGGACAAGTTTGCCTTGTCAACCAACAATTTGTATCAAAACTGAAACAGTCTGACCATACAGGCATTTGGGGAATGCCAGATGGGCCACTCAGATAAGCAACATATTGATGAACAAGGGGCCAACCTGATAGGTGTCAGATGCCCAGGCCAGTTTTTACTCCCAGTCCACTTTTGTATAGAACTTGGTTTTATTATGTTTAAAGTCACTTTCAACAATATTTCATTTATATCATGGCGGTCAGTTTTATTGAAAACCACCGACCTGTGGCAATGCACTGACAAACTTTATCACATAATGTTGTATTGAGTACACCTTGCTATGAACGGGGTTCAAACTCACAATGTAAGCTGTGACAGGAACTGATTGCATAGGTAATTGTAAATCCACCTACGATACAATCAGGACAATGACAGAAGTTCTATTACTTACATTTCAATTATTGAATGTTGACAAAAAGGAACATTATTAGGTTTTTAGCATTGTGACAAACAGAAAACACTTATAATGAAAAAAATGTTGTGAAATCAGGATTTGGTAAACAACAGGTCATTGTATATACTGACAAATTATACTAATCTTAAGTAATGATAATATGTGGGTGGTCTCTGATCAAAATGCCTGTCATTGTTATACTTGAATGATTATGATAGAAATCATACATGATAGTTATATACTGTTATGATGAGAACATTTAATTAGTAATGGTCAACAATTCCACCATTATCAACAAAGGGAACAACCACCTCTCACCTGACACCATTGAATACAATAAAAGACCATGTCATGTGATGTTGAAAATTCCAGGTCCTGGCTTTGAACAGGCACAATATTTGGTGAGTTAAACAGGTTTCTTAATGGGATCCCTTAACCCCCTCCCCCTCTTGATAATTAGATATCCAACTAGAATGTTGAAGTCATCTATAACTTGAAATATTATCAGATTTGATAAAGAAAAAAAAATTGATATGTGTTTATATTTACTTTTTTATAAGAAGAGTAATTTTGAGCATGCCTCTTTGGCCCTGAATATCCCCCAGAAAAAGGTAGCTTGTGTTTATACATCATGGGTAACCCACAGCTGATCATACACATTACGCTGATGTGGGTTACTGACGATGGTGTTTATAATGCACATTAACTTTTCGAGAGAGAAATCGTTGTCGAAAATATATTTTGATCTTATGTTTGATTTGATGTTATGTATTTTGTAGGGAAGAGATTGTAGATTTACAGAAAAGTTACCTTTTTGTCTTGTTTTTGATTTGATGTTACGTATTTTACAGGGAAGAGATTGTAGATTTACAGAAAGGTGACCAGCATATAATGAGATATAAACCAGTTTCTTCATTAGTATCATCTGGTGCAGTTTCCTTAATATAGTATTGTAATAATAATAAAAGATTTGATTGACTCATATGACTTTTGTTTGATATTCTGAAAACTGAGTACAAATAAGATTTTATTAAGACGTAATTCATGTAGGCCCTTTTGGTGATCTGAAGACATAAAGAAAATAGAATTAGATTGACACATGAAGGCTATGGCATTATGAATTTTGCCTTTCCCTTTGGAAGATTGTTCGGAGTTCGGTAATTTTGTTATTATCCTTATTCTACTGACAGCAAATATAAGATTTAATTAATGCAGTGAGTGATTTTTGGTTTATGACAAATAAGAACATTTTCTGCTATATCATGGCAAGAACAAGTTAAATTTGATGAGATGATGACGATGTACGCATTATAGTACACCAACACACTTCATGAGGTTTTATAGTACACCAACACACTTCATGAGGTTTTATAGTACAAGCTCATTCAAACAACAGTCTGTGGATAGGCATGTTGCTCCACTCAGACACATTATCCAAATTCTGACCCAACCAGTCTTTTCTCTTGCTCCTAAGCAGCAAATACCAATTTTATAGTCTTCGGTTTAAACCGACCAACGACTACCGCACTTGAGGCATCAAGGGGCCCTGAATAATGCTCAAGATGGCTTTCTGATGTCTAGACAAAATCAAAGAATATCATCAACATAACGAGTAGATGTTGGAATGTAGTTTTCTGTCACAACTCTCTGCAACATTTTACATTTTGAACAACTTTCTTGCTTTCATCTTGCAAACAAAAATGCCAAATTTTCCAGTGCCAGTCTAGCTGAAATACTGCTAAAGTTGGAATTAAACACCAATCAATCAATCCAGTACTAGACCTTGTTCAACAATGAAAATTCATTGGATAGTGTGATAGTTCTGTCTCAATTAAAAAATGTTTACACTATTTTCACACTTGAGTGACTTTGGTTAAGACTTCTCATAGATGATCCTTCTCCAGATAATCTTGAGTGACTTTGGTTAAGACTTGTCATAGATGATCCTTCTCCAGATAATCAAACTTCTACAAAACAACTTTAGATTAGATAAATATTTGATACTGCTATACCATTAAAGAAAGTGCATGTAGTTCACATAAACCCATGTTTCTGGATTATGTCATCAATACTCCAAGACTACATAAAATAACCAATCATTGCATGTGTATTATATTGTCAAACCTCAATCAATTCTAAATTACCTCATCAAATTCTCTGAAGTATCAGAGTTCTCAAATTAACCATGATGTATTTTTATTTCAAGAATAAGACATAAATATGTTGTTGCTTAATACATTTGATAAAACAATTTCATTTACTTAGTAAAGTCTAAAATATTAACCATTAATGATCAACTTCAACAAAAAGCAATAATAAGGATAAAAAATCACCCATTTTGTTTTTATTATTTCACAATGCTCATAATACCAAGTGACAATAATCTATATATACAAATATTATACTTTACGTTTTTATTTTCCCTATTTGTCTTTGTTAGCGCAGCCGGTCAATATAATGTATATGGACCGGCAGTGGACTGCCTCGTTTTCGAGTCTTTATTTCGGGAGATAATTGGGCTTGCTTTTGGACGCGAAGTATAATATAACAAATAGTTCACGGCACTTCGGGCCATATGGCAGTTTATGGACCGGTCTATCACCCAAAAAATACTATATGGACTTCAGCTTCGCTTCGATCCATATAATATTTTGTGGATGACATCCCGGTCCATAAACTGCCATATGGCCCTCAGTGCCGTGAACTATTTGTTAAATGTACATATAGATTATTGTCATACCAGGCATGCTCTGGACAAAAATCATTATTTTGAAGGTTTTCTGTAAATAAAGAAGAACTATTGACATCACTTTTTAACCTTAGTGATCTGTACACTTTTCACTATTCAATCTTTTTTCTCAGAAATCACTGGACCAAATGGAACCAAAACTCTGTGTTTACTGTTCCATTTGGCAATTCAACATGGCAGGTAGGGAAAATTATGGTATCCGGTTTACAGGAAGTTTAAAAGTTTTCTCAGAAACCACATGTGTCATTGAATTGTAGCATAGTAAGAGTGTTCCTTTGATTTGTCAATCAGAAATGCAAGATAATTGCCACCAGCATGTCAAATATTTGCATATAGTCGCCAAATGTTCAGTCCTTGGGCCTCTTATATTTATGATTTATATAAATGATCTTGCTGATAAGGTATATCAGTGGGTAGAATATATGCAGACACTACAGTTGTTCAAATCGGGGCACATACCATGTAAACAAATTGATGATGTTTTGAGTGAAATGGATATGTTGCCATGGAAGTCTCTTGTGTCACTCAATGCTGAAACAAACATCTCTAATTTTGAGAACGCCAGGATATAACTGACATATTGTTGAAGGTAGTGTTAAACACCATAAACCATCCACTGAGCAAAGTGATTGATGATTACTGCATAAGGTCCTGCTAGCAGTATTTCAGCTATCTTGAGAACTCCCAACAAATTCAACAATTTATAAACTATATAAGGATTAGGCAATGATTTTTGACTGCAACTGGAAAAGTATTAGAGTAAGGAGGGTAGCTTGTTTCTTGTAGCGACCACAATGTCACATGTGGCTACTAATTTTCGAAATTTTAGCGCACAGGGGGTGTTGTACTGTGCAAACATCTTGCTAGACTAGGGTACGCGGTTAGCCGGCTGGAGAAAATCGAAGACCAATGTTAAGCATATGATAGATTGTATATTGTAGTCTTTGGTTAGTTTTTACTGGTATTTAGTAGAATTTGGGGATCTTCCGAGGAATTTACACGTGTGTACTACTACTGAATAAACAAGATCATCTACACAACATTCCAAAGATATTTCGGTAGACGGTTGTTTTTAGATTCAGTGACGCAATACATTAATGGTTCAGTATGTAGATCAAACAGTTGGGTGGTTATTTGTATCGAAGTGTTGATATGTTTACTTTAAAGTCACGTTCAATACCTGAACATTTAGTTGAACTTATTTTTTAGATTGGTTATGGTGTTTAAAGCCACTTTCAACAATATTTCAGTTATATCGTGGCGGTAGTAAACCGTTCCTAACCATGCACTGCGGACCACTCTGATGTCATATTTTTGGATTTTTTCTAGTCTGGAAAACTGCTAAATCGTCGAAACGAAAATTATAAAAGCTGTCTAGTATCTGACATTGATCTGTTCGAGGGGTCAATATTGAATGGAAACATTTACTCTTTATATTTGTGGATTTTAAAAAACCCAAACATTTCAATAAAATTTGTGATGAAATGTTCTATTTGCTGTCAAATTCTTTGAAAATCGGGTACTTTATAAAGGACCAATCGTTTCCTTGTGGGCAGGCAGGTTATTTGGACAGTTTGTTTTCATCTCCAAGTCGACGCGTACTGGATTTTTAACCCCCTATTAGAAAATGATTGGCGTCTAAATATCTGGAAACAATTTGTAGGGGAAATGATGGTACAAATACATGTGAATGAAATACATGTACAATTACGTAGTTCCATTTTTCGGTACAATCTAGATGTTTCCGGGTTTAGAGGTTTATCGATCGGTACAAAATCTACATGTGCAATCAGTGTCTATCACCACTAAAGTTGTGAGTTCATACCTCCATACAACATTATGCGATAAAGTTCGTCGATTTTCTCCGGGTACTCCGATTTCCTCCCATCAATAAAACTGAAATATTGGTCGAATTTATTGCAATCAAACTTGTTTCGGTTAGGGTTTACAGTTTAGCAAACCAGTTTCTAACTAAACCATGGTTTAACACATTTCAGTGAATTTGTGGTTTCTAAAGATGACTGACACTCCAGATCTAAATGATCTTATAGACCTAATATTGATAGATAGCTTAACCCAAAGTGAGGATGAAAGTTCTGATGCATGGCTATGTCATATTCTTCAACATTTTATTCACAGAACATTTCAATTCACCTTTTTGTTGGCTTTCATGACTAAACGTAGGAAAAAAGCCCTCTGTAAATCGATAACTTGATTACAACAGGCATTTGTATAAAGATATTTACTTTTCTGATGTTGTTCACATACCCATTCCATTTGTGAATCATCAACATGAAGTCGAAGCATGTTCTTCTTTTCCTCCGCTGCCGCCATGTTTCAAAACCAAAATGTAAAAACTGCCTCTCGTGCGGTTTGCTAAATTTCTGGAACTGGTTTTGGATTGGACTTGATAAACATGAAAACCAATTTAGGTTTCAACCCAGTTTTAAACCGGTTTTCTTATATAAATGAAAAGTTTAGCAAACCAGTTTGCTTGCAATAAATTCGACCATTATTGAAAGTGGCATTAAACACCATAAACCAAACCAAAATTGTCATTGGTAGAGATATTGATGTTACAACCGAAACACCATTCATATTGGATCGCGCCCCGATACCCACAAAATATGTTGACGTTACTCGACACCTACGGTTACCTACCCAACAATTGGGTTTTACCGATCAATTAGATAAACCCCGTCTTTCTCCACCCCAATAAATTTGGTGCTCACTATATTGAAAAATTGCTGAAATTCACTATAAACACCAATATTAACCCTAATTGCCAAGAAAAAATTAGATTTGTAAATAAACGTATTGATATTTTATACATAAAATCAACTATTCCAACCATATGGGTTAAATTTTTATACGATTTTGCCCGCGCATCATGTATAAGTTCTTGCTGACTGATTCATTTTAACAAATATATTTGGCACTAAATAAAGGTTTGAGATTGGAAATGGGGATTGTAGCGTCAATGTTTCATAACCATAGGCCAGAGGGGGGTCAAACATTGTGTTTTCAATTATTATGATATAAATTGTTTATTTTCCAGTCAATTTTGATGTGGTTTTGGAGAGAGTTCCTTATGGCACCCCACCTAACCATAACCCTATTTTTGATCAAAATCATTAAATTAATATGCTTATTATCAAATATACAAATTTCATAGATTATTGGGTGGGTGCCATAAGGAACTCTTATCGTGGTCTTTCCTTCGTGTTCCTTATAAAATTTTCTTTATGTACATGTAGTATGCCAACTTTGGTGTTGTTCTTTTTGTTTCAAAGATAAAAAAAAAGGGGAGGGGGGTTAATAGGACACAAATTTTGAAGTTCCAGTTTAATGGTCGAAAAATATTTGATATTTAAAATTAGATTTCCTCGCTGCATATTTCAAACAGATTTGATCAAGCTCTTATGGTTTTCTTGATAAGGGATCATAGCTAAAACTATGAATTGTTTTAATTAATTAACACTGATCACTCACTAAGGTTTTCAAACACCAATTAAACTTCAAACAGATTTAGAGCTACAACAATCCGACTAGATACGATAATGTAACCCTCAGTTCGCTTGTGCTCCTACAAGCGGACTGAGGGTTACCTCACAGTATCGTATCTACAATCCGACTGATTGATTAAATAGTTATCACCTGTAGTAATTATGAGATTAATCTGATTATTCCCAATACTAATTAAGTAATTAATTAAACTGTGGGGGGACTGACCAAGTTGTAAGGGAAAAATGAGTATGCATATAGTAAAATTCCTCCTTATATAAAAGCTGGGACAGTATAATAGTCCCAGATAAAAGAGGGGAGCTGATTTATCATACATTCTACAAATATGTTTTTAACGAGCGCAGTTTCTTTTTCGAGAAAATCGCCGTCAAAATCCATAATTAACTAATTATAACATCATTTTTGTGGTGAGGGGGAATGGCTCTAGACTACCGTTATTCATTAATAATTTGAGCAGTGATAATTTTGTTATCCAAATGATATCCTCATAATGTGAATATTCTGTTATCTAATAGTAATAGATGATCACAGATCATTGTTTTGAAAGATGGAGTTATTACACAGTGGGTCATCACAAATTCAATGTACTTTTTATATACCTAACGGTGTATAACACATATCAGACCACGTCTATCTCCTTCCGCTAATAGAGAATACACAGTTATAACACTCAGCTGTTCTATGTATTACATGCGCCAAATGCTGACCCCGCCAGGTTGTAATAAAGAAATACGATTGGCTTACCTCTAAACTGAGCAATTTGATTGGTTGTCTGAAATCTGGGCACGTGAACCTTGCTGAATGAAAATTCATGGTCAAGGTAAAGGTCGTTTAGAATGGGATTATGAAAAAGAACTGTCTTTTTGAAACCAATGCAAGAAGGGTACTGGAACGAAAGGAAAGGTGACGAAATCAGTGTGGATATTTACTTATAATTCGTTACAGTAAGTTAATTTACTTATTTCAGAAAAAATAAACAAGTAAAAATGATTTACGGGTCCATACAAAAAAAATGTATTTATGAGAGTAGTGTTCACGTTCGAATATGACCATTTTTAATCATTATTTTAAATGAATAAAAATTAGAAAATGAACAAAACATGAACACATCAACATAGAATCTACATTTTAAATATTTTTGGGGAATATTTTGAGATTTAAAATTGTGACGTAACCGGCGAATCATAAAATGTTTACATAACGTGGGTGTACCGGTTGTGTATCCTGCATTTATTTGTATGACTATGAGTATGAGGATATATTCAATAAAAACAAAAAAATTAGATCCAACACACACACATATATATATATACAATATATGTATTATATCGATTATAGATCCATTTAACATTACATTGGTAAAAACAAACAGTTTCTTTTTATCTCTGATCATGCCTCATCAACCACATTGTTTTATTTTTTATTAATAATATATTTTATGTTGCTTTATTTGGTCATAGAACAGAACTAGAAGGTACATGTAAGCCACAGATTTCATAAATTTTGTTAGGCACTCAAATATTATTCAAATTATATACAGTTTCAGTGTTACATTAAAAAAGAAATTGTTGGATTAATGGTGTTTAACACCACTTTTAACAATGTTTCAGTATATCAATATTATCATGGCAGTCAAGAAAAGTAAAGTGTGTGGTTTAGATGGGTAACAGACTTGTCACTTGGGTTAACAAGAAGTTGTAATAAATGTGTTACTGTCAGTTAATACATGAATGTACACTCTAACTAAGTTCTCTGACCCCCCATCAAAAATTATGGAAGGTGGCACATACAGACATTCTATTTTTCAGTAAAATGTATCTATTGTTATTTATTTTAAAAAAAAATTTTATCTGAATTCTTGTGTATTATTGAAAAAAAATTCATAGACCACCTTAACAAAATGTTAGTTTGACAACACACACAACCCATGTGTGGTGGACATGACTATACATTTTGTAGCTACATGTAGGTAGATATTTAGGTGGGGACATTTTTTCACTCTTATGAAATGTGTTAAAATTTGGAATAATATACCTAAATAATCATTCAAAACTTATCCAGAAATAAAAAATATAAATTACATTTGTTTTTGAAAGATTTTTTTTAATAAGCACCTTTTTTTCTGGGATAAACAATTGATTAATGATGGCCTTGTAATCTAATAGTTAATTAGTTATTAATGTTCATATGGTACAAGCATTTTATGCCTGGAGTAATTTCCTAACAATTGTATACTATATATTTTATACATTTTATTGATATTATCATATTTCTATACTGGTGTTGCTCAGATGCTGTATTGATTTTCTTTTCTTGATCATGAGATGGAGAGATTTACGTCATAAAACAAATATGCCGGTACATTAAAATCAGCTCAAGACCTCTGTATATGTCTTCGTTAAATTTACATACTATTTGAAACAAAGTGCTAATTCACATTAATCTCTAATTTCAGGATTATTTTGAATTATAGAACATAATTGAGGAATCTCCTTCAGTTTATGGAAGTGGAAACATACAATTTACAGTAAAGAAAGAGAACAATTTTAATTTCACAACGGCAACAGCAACATCCCAGGTAAAGCATTTTAATTTACATGTAACTTCAAAATGTTTTGTACATGTAAATAACAATTATTTCTCAATATTGTGATCAAAGTACAACCCTCATATTAAAAAAAACATGTATTATATGCAGTATTTTGCATGTAATGGGATTATGCATTCTTTTGCCCAAGTTTTGGAAAAAGAAATTGGTTGAGGAAGTAACACAACAAACTCTAGTATTGTGCAGCATTGTATTATCTTGATGCAACATAAAATTATGCACACAGATAAGTGGAAGAAGATGAAGCCAGAGGTCCTGATATCTTGCAGATGTATACAGGTCATAAGAATGAGTTATAGTAACAGAACTGAACTTCTGTATCTTTTTTCTATTAATTAGTATTAATTAAAACAGACAATTAATTGCCATCAACAGGTGAAACTTACATTGTACACAAAAATTTTGATCAATAATGACAGCACTGCATGATCACCTTTACACTTTAGGCATTACTAGTATGGCACACCCTTTGTCTTGTTTATGCATAAAAGTGATCATCTTTATAAATCATTTTATAATATTTTTTTTTCTTAGGTTTCTCCATGTTGAAGTCAGAATCACAGTTAGTTACTTTTCCAAAATTTGGAATAATGCCTGTTGATTTCACATCATACCTGCTATCCTCAAGTCCGCCAGCATCAAGCTTTGACTTGTTAAACTTTTCTCAACATTTGGACAACACCAAGTTGAGTATAAATGGATATGTTTATAACGACAAGCGTATAAATTCCTCATTTTGTGCTCTAAAACAGAAAAATGCTGAATCGAAGAAAAAGAAGGGTCCAGATCTCCGACCAATTATTACAAATATTAGCAATGGAGAAGAAGACAGTGAATCTAGTCCTGAAACCAATTCTCAACCAACAACACCCCCAACCTCTCCGGGAAAGTTGAAAAAGAAAGTATCATTTGCTGACCACAGAGGAATGGCTCTTGCCAGCGTTAAAATAATGACTGAACCATCAGATGTTCCTCCAAAATTAAAATTAGAAGTTTTAGCGGCTGTACGTCAAGGTGCTATTGCTGACGTGTCAGATCAGCCACCTCTAGTCTTAAAATTCCCACAGCCAGCCTCAGACTATTTGGCATTTAGAGACCAATTGGATAAAAACTGTGTCTCGTTGGAAAACGTCATATTAAGAGATTATAAAGTCTTGGGTACAATAAAAGTGAAAAACATTTCTTTTGAGAAAAGAGTGTTTGTTCGAGTATCCTTTGATTCATGGGAAACATTTTCGGACTTTGAAGGAACATTCGTACCTGGACAGCCATCGTCATCACAAAACATTGACACTTTTTCGTTTGAATTTGATGTCCCTACGAACTTGGAAAACGATGCAACAGTTGAGTTTGCAGTCTGTTATGAGGCAAATGCCACACAATATTGGGACAATAGAAATGGAGAAAATTACAAAATAATAATGAGTTCAAAAACTGGATTTGTTTCTGTACCTGCAGATCAGAAATCATTAAATAATGGACCATTGCATAATGTTGATTCGTGGTCCGAGTATGCTGCATGGAACAAGGTAGACACATCAATACCATACTGGTGACATTTGTAATAACACATACTGGTTGCAAATGTAAAGTGTTGTAACACATGTCCGTGTACATGTTATGAAAGATGAACAGTTACAAAATGATCAAATCAAGGTGAAATGTTCATATCAGAATTTACAATGGTTGTATTTAAAAGATTTCATTGGTTAATACACAAAATGTAGCTTTAATCACATTCAATTTTGAATTCCATATTTGCTCACAGTTTAAAATTCAATCTGTTAGATAATCCAGTATTTATTTTACTCCATCCTAAATGAACATGCTATTAAGATGATTGTGACTTCATCTATGTTATCATTCAGTAAATGATATTATGTATACAGCAGATTTTAGCCTGTGTGGTTTGTAATAGAAGTGCCATAGTTTTCCTTCCATATAAATCTAATTTCATTTGTGTGAAATGGAAAATGTGTACCTTTATAAATATAGTATATATCACTGTACAATGTACAGAAAATGTGTACCCATAAAATAGTATATATCACTGTACAATATACAGGAAAATGTGTACCCTTAAAATAGTATATCACTACAGTGTACAGGAAAATGTGTACCCTTAAAATAGTATATCACTGTACAGTGTACAGGAAAATGTGTACCCTTAAAATAGTATATCACTGTACAGTGTACATGTACGGGTAATAGTGTTGTTTTTAAGCAACTATTTCAAGGATTGGTTAGTATAATGATTTTTAAAAATAGTATCAGCTGATCATGACTTGAGATATCTGATTATATATGTGTAAATCAATATTTGCAGATCCTTTGTGCTTTAGTTATTTAGTTATCACTCCCAGATAAGACCTTTGTGATTTAGTTATTTAGATATCACTACCAGATAAGACCTCTAGGTACATTTGTTCTTGTCTTTTCTACAATTTGTTTTACCTATATACATGTAACAAGGGTTTTCATTCACAAAAAAGTCCTTGGTATGATTCATGGATATTGATTTCATGACCTTGATTCTGGATAACAAAAAACAAATCAAGTGTTTGAATTAGGATTGGCTATATTCCATGGACCTTGAGTTTGTTAACAAACAGGTTTCAATGCAGAAATACCTGTGCATTTATATTTTGACATATTGCACAATTAGAATATTTTATTTGTTTTTTGTGTGTGAAGAGTACACCATGCTATCTTAAATCTGCTAGAATTATACAGTGTGTGACTATGAATTTGACTCTGTTTGCAGGAGTTTAGTATTATAAATACATTAGCATGTCATTTTAAGTGCCAGATTAACTAAGATTATTTAATATAATCTAAACAGGATATCCCTGACATTTCTAGAAACTTCTGGGGTACTTTACAGTTTGAACTCAATTTCCTAAACAGGATAATGAAATTAAGCTCTTAGTACAATATACAATGATTAGAAAGTAGATATAGCAATTAGCCAATGTGCAATTAGCTTAACAAATGTTAGTTTGATGGCATTTTACAATACTGTAATTATACTTCTATCAGGGACTATTTTTCAGTGGAAGTGATATATTTTTTAAGCATAATAATGACTGGGCATTTGACAAGGCCAGATAATAATCATAGATACATTGTAGTACTACAAATATACCTGATACTCAGTTGATTTTTAATAATAATTGATGTCAATTATTTAATGAGGTTTAATGTGGGCTGTGGTACTGACAGAGAATAACAAACTGTTTTTGAAACATGGACCTACATCTTTGTTATTTCTCATGTAGTAACATTTTTGATACCAGTATTATTTTTATTTCAAATTTATGCAGAGCTTGCAGTTTACATATTTTTGCTATATAATGTGGCTACTGTTTTGTCATTGTATGGCGACAGAAATGTTTTGTAGTAATATATACATGTAGGGCATTACTTGGTACTGGGATCTCGATGCACTATTTTTCATTGTTTTTGTTTTAATTTTTGGACAAAAAATATAAACAGTTCACATGAATATACATTTTTTTATATTGATGATGATTTATTCATTTGTATAATTTATTTAAAATATCCCTGAATTTATTTCTGCATAACTTTTACATGTCCCTCATCAGTTTGAGTGAAATTATATTTGTTTATGAAATGCTTTAAATTGATCTTAAGAAACCCATGTACACAATAAAACCACAAAATACACTAAGTGTAACTTGATCAAAGGAAAGTGACAGTAATACACATTGTATACATTTCTACTAAGTGTAACTTGATCAAAGGAAAGTGACAGTAATACACACATTGTATACATTTCTTACACATTTTCTTTTATAGATTACATTGTAATTAATTTGTGGTTTTATTCAAAATGTTAAAATCTGTCTATCTCCAAGAAAATTTTAAGGACATCATTTACTTGTATAAATTTGACTATTATCTAATTAGAATATGAATTATGTTATATTTTTATAATAAAATAAGCACAGTAAACTGATCACTTACTGTGGCATATTAAAGCCACTGACATGTACAATGTAAATATATAATTTTTCTTATTTCAAAGAAATATTAAAAATAATTAAATGTGTACATATGTCACTGATGTTTTCACATATATATATATATATGTTATACCATTAATACATTGTACAATGTATGTATTTCTCCAAAGTAAACTTATGTGATAAAGAGAATTATGCTTTCTATAATTATATATCTATACACTATAACATTGCAATATAAAGGGAAATTGTGTGATGTATAAAAGTTGTTAAATGTGTGTGAACAATCTTTAAGATCTGTTGTTGCATTTTACATAAAATTGTTACAAATATGAAAAGTACTTTTTTGTTTTATTTACCAAGAGAACAAGATGGGGATATTCCTGGCTCAGGATAGGCAAAAAAAAAGTTTCTGCAATACACAAGAGCTAAAGTTCTGCAGCTACTGGTACCTACATATCATGTTTGAGTGATATGTCCCAGTTTATCTATTTTAACAATTGTTCCTGTATATAATAATACTTTGTAAAGCTTAAACCACACTCTCGGAACAATTCAAGATCCAATATAGAAACCTCGAGATGGCAATTAATTACCAATATTTACAATCTATTTAAAATCAGATGTTTGTTGGGTCTTTCTTTTTGATGATACAGGTACAGGTATATTGGCAAAAAGAAAAAGAAGAAAAAATCTGAATTAAAATATCTAATTTTTGTTAGATTTACAATATTTCTGAACATGAAACAACACAAGACTGACATAAATAACATTGTGAATCAACAAAACACAAGTTTAAAATTGATTACCATGTGAAACCACATGATTTAACATTGATTACAATGTGAATCCACAAGAATAACATAAATTACCATGTGAATCCACAAAACTTAACATTGATTACAATGTGAATCCACAAGACATAAATTACAATGCAAATCAATAAAACAACACAAAATTATAATTTGAAATATAAAATTGACAGTCATTACAACATTACACTGGAAACCAACTTTTAGACCAAAAAATGAGCATCACCAGGTTTATTTCATAAATATCTCTTTATAATAATACTTTATTAATGAAGTAAAGTCCATTGTGGCCAAGATCGTATGGTAGTTGGATTTACAACTACTTATGCAATCGGTGCCTATCACCACATATTTTGTAAGTTCAAATCTCGATCAGGGCGAAGTGTACAACGTTATGTGATAAAGTCTGTCAGTGACTTGCGGCAGGTTGGTAGTTTTCTCTGTGTACTCCAGTTTCCTCCACCAGTAAAACTGACCGCCTCGATATAAGTGAAATATTGTTGAAAGTGGCGTTAAACACTATTAAACAAACCAAATATTCCTGAAGCAACACAGCTTGACAAATGTGAAGATGTTACAATATACATATAAATAAACCATACATAATACAAAAAAATGATTACATATAGTTATACATAACAAAGGCACAAGAGGAGTGTGATGTATAATAGTTTTAAGAAAATTGCAGGGGGGGGGGGGGATCAGCAGCAAACAGATATTTGCTGATATTATTCAGTTCCTTAATAATATGAACAGATATTTAATGATGAACTTTTTTAGATGGACTTCAATGCTCTATAAGATACCTGTACATCCAAGCTTTAATTAGATGCAGAATACATCATAATAGTAATCGATTATATTGTATGTGTTTAGAGCTGGTGTCACCTTCAGATTTCTCATTGCATGTTTTTCAGTAGATGTTGAGCTTTTTAATAGCGGTAGTCTTTCAACTCGACTGACCCAGGGGTAATGTGAGCTATTATGATAACTTTGTGTGAGTTGTCGCCTAAATTTTTTGCATTTCATTCTTACTCCCAAGTAAATTATCCCATTTTGAACAAAACTTGGCAGGAATGTTCATCAGGTGCTACTTTACAAAGTTTTTAGTTTTTGAAAATATTTCTGATTGTCTCTGGTATTCTCTAATGCTTATTCAACATGGCAATGGCACCTCCCTAACCAGGAGGTGCAGTGATGTCACAGTCACATGACTAAATGTAGGATGTCATCGTAGTGACGTCCTACAGAACGAGGCATGCTAGGAAGTGCCTGGCCCTTCTGAGGCGGTGGGGCAAGGTCATCAAGTGCAAAACAATAAAGTTTTTTAAAGGTAGTCATGTAGTATATCAAATTAAAGGTCTTGACGAGTAGGTTTCAGATTTCATATTTTGGGGCCCTTCCGAGGGGGGTGGGGCAAGGTCATCAAGTGCAAACAAAATAATTTGAAGGGTAGTCGTGTAGTATATCAAATGAAAGGTCTTGACGAGTAAGTTTCAGATTTTATATTTTGGGACGAATGTCATCGTAAAGGGATGTTTAAGCACAAAATGTTCTCCCTTTCTCTGTGGTGGTGGATATACATAATGGCTCATTGACTGCTGGTATATGTTGTCTTTGCTATATTTGGACATGTCCATGAGGTCAGCATCCCACTGATCGTCTATGCCCATTGTTATGTGGTTTCGCTTGAAATGTCTACGAACGGGTCTTTGGAGATTGTATGCTTCCTAGCGCTGTAACCATTGTCGGATTCTATGTTTGCTGATGACGTATTTCCCCACCTTTCGAACATATCTGTAGAGTTTATCGGATCCGGAAAAACTTTCGGAGTCTCTTATGGCCTTTCTTTCATCTGACTTTTCTTTTGTATTTTGCCACATTCCCTTGAACACTGGACGATTTTTTGTTCAGGACCATGTAAATGGATCTTCGTTCGCCATAGCCGTCCTCGATGAAATTTTCGATGTCTTGCATGATCTATGATGCAACATTATAGAAACAAACATGGAACCACCCATTCATATCCACCGCTGCTGCCGCCACACACTCCGCCGCTGCACACTCCATCACCGCCACTGCCACCGCAGAGAAAGGGAGAACATTTTGTGTTTAAGCATCCCTTCAGCATGACATTCGCCCCAAAATATGAAATCCGAAACTTACTCGTCAAGACCTTTCATTTGATATACTACATTACTACCTTTCTAAAACTTTAATTGTTTGCACTTGATGACCTTGCCCCACCCCCTCGGAAGGGCACCAAAATATGAAATCTGAAACCTACTGTCAAGAGCTTTCATTTGATATACTACATGACTACCTTTAAAAAACTTTATTTTTTTGCACTTGATGACCTTGTCCCACCCCCTTGGAAGGGCCAGGCACTTCCCGGTATGCCTCGTTCTGTAGGACGTCACTACGATGACGTCCTACATCCGGTCACATGACTGTGACTTCGCTGTGAGGTGTATGGGGAGGTGCCATTGCCGTAGAACCCTAGTTTTTCCACTACTAGCAAGTTTCAAATCGAATTGGATTAATGTTAATGTCCAAGAACCAATATTTACACTGACTAAATAATATATGAGAGCTATATTCATTACACTATACACTATTCTATAGGAGGATTGCCTTGATTGACAAAAGTTCATGATATAAAAATATAAATGTTCCTTGATGCGATCCCACTTAGCAAATGCAAGGAGGTTGACTGGACACTACGTCTGTTGGTGATGATATATCCCCCTCCCCCTGTAAAAAGAAATGAAAGCCCTTTACGATTGTCGACACACATGTTCTACTTTACAAATTCTTGGTTTTACTTGAAAATAAAATAACTTACAAATACAACGGAATGTTATGACGTCCGGTCCTAGAAATACTGTGAAATAACATTAGTTCATGCTACTGGTATAAACTGTATGGAGTACTTGATATGCGTCGGAGAAAAAAAAATACATGTATGATATAATACATGATGAGCAGAACGGTTTCTTCGAAAACTCGTAATGCCTGTCTTCGACTTAGCTGCGGAACCGTAGCCGTTTATGATCCTTTTTTTCTTCTTTTTTTCTTGGCGGACCATAGGGCTACGGATTTTCCCTATACAAAAACTTGCGGAATTTGCTACCTTTGAAACCATAGTATAATACACAAATCGGATGGCGGAGAAGTCTTGTTCTGTTACGGCTTTTACATAACTTGTACTTTCGTTTGCCGATCAGACTTTCTTTATTCATTTTTCGGACTTTATTCCTGAAAAAAGCGGATATAATACACACTTCTTGCATTTTTACAACCAATAAATACAGGTTCCATTCACGAAAGTACAAGTTATGTAAAAGCCGTAACAGAACAAGACTTCTCCGGCATCCGATTTGCGTATTATACGATGGTGTCAAGATGGCGTCCAGAGTAGGCGGGATTAAGCTGTAATCAGATATTTGTTGTAATAAATAGAAGGATTTTAATAATTTTGCATAAATAATAATGTAGAGTGATAGAAAAATATTTGAGGAAACGAAACATATACATTTGGCTACACACACTTGGCGTCCGATCGCCAGAAACCCCTGGAAAGGTGCGACTCAATCGAGGTCGCAAATTCCGCAAGTTTTTGCATAGGGGAAATCCGTAGCCACAGGCACTTGTTTCTATCAATGGGGAACTCTTCCTCCCTCTTACTATTACAAGGTGCTCAGCTATTTATTTGAAAAAAAATGGACACCTTCGCTTCACGCTATCTTATGGTATTATTTACGCTTAAAATACACCCTACCTTATAGCAGTCGCTCCTAAATACATTTATCTTCATCAATATCCACAATTTTCATACCCTTCATGGTGCCCTGTGACATACCTAACGATTTAAAATACACAAATGTGAACTCTTCACGACTAGACAAATCTCACCATATTAACTTCCGGTTCAGGTCAGAATGAATATATGTAAATAAAATAAAATGCATCTAAATTGTTGTTGTTGTGTATTTGATCATTTATGTATTTTTCTTAAATGGATACTACAAGTCATTACAAACCACACTTCTTGTTAAATAAAATTTAATGGAAATTTGACTT
>MJUT01028868.1:375967-388945 GCA_002080005.1 Gigantidas platifrons | reverse complement strand
AAGTCAAATTTCCATTAAATTTTATTTAACAAGAAGTGTGGTTTGTAATGACTTGTAGTATCCATTTAAGAAAAATACATAAATGATCAAATACACAACAACAACAATTTAGATGCATTTTATTTTATTTACATATATTCATTCTGACCTGAACCGGAAGTTAATATGGTGAGATTTGTCTAGTCGTGAAGAGTTCACATTTGTGTATTTTAAATCGTTAGGTATGTCACAGGGCACCATGAAGGGTATGAAAATTGTGGATATTGATGAAGATAAATGTATTTAGGAGCGACTGCTATAAGGTAGGGTGTATTTTAAGCGTAAATAATACCATAAGATAGCGTGAAGCGAAGGTGTCCATTTTTTTTCAAATAAATAGCTGAGCACCTTGTAATAGTAAGAGGGAGGAAGAGTTCCCCATTGATAGAAACAAGTGCCTGTGCCCGTAGCCCTATGGTCCGCCAAAAAAAAAAGACCATAAAGGGCTACGGTTCCGCAGCTAGTCTTCGACTATAAACATCATTTGTACGCAAATTGTCTACGTTCGCCACATTCTGTGTGGACTTTAAACAGGTATATGAATCTGTAAATCGAACTTTGATATTTGATATAGTTGAACAGTTATGGATTAGTTCTAATATAAGAGAATTGAGATTTTATATAATAATGTTCAATCATGTATTAAATGAAAGGGAAATGCATCATGCAGCATTCGAATGGTTTAGTGTAAATACGTGTCTGAGGCAAGGTTGTATTATCGGGGTCAGACCTATAATCCAACAGCCCGATAGTCCGACGGTTCAGTAGTCCGACAGCCCGATAGTCCGACAGACTAAGAACATTTAATAGCTATTATATGAAAATAAAATATATGTTCTTTATGAGAAATGTTCGCTTAATCAAGTTGTGTGTGTGGAAGCAAGATCCGTCGTCAAACTGGCGTTGCAAGATTCATTGTGGTTTACTGATGCATATATTAAAAACTGGTGTTGAAAGATTCTTATAAGATTTACTGAAGTATATGCATGTACTAGTACGAGTGCGGTAGATCGTGGGTTCGAGCCCCGTTCGGGTCAAACCAAAGTCTATAAAATTGGTATTTACTGTTTCTCCGCTAAAAACGCAGCATTAAGGAGAAAAAGCAAAGACTGGTTGGCTCGGAATCAGAATAATGTGTCCGAGTGGAGCGACATGTCTATCCGCGGACTTGTTTCAGTGAGCTAGCCCTATAAAAATCCACCTCAGCGTGTTGGTCTATTACAAAGCGGACATCATCATCATCTCGTTGAATATTTACTTGTTCTCCAATCACTCACTCAGTCCGGAACAATTTGCCTGCTACATTGGCTCTGTCGGAAAAATAATAATTTAACGGCGAAGAAGACGGAAAGATTTAATTTGATCCAAAATACCCCCTCGAAAATCGTATGGTACTCACTTTGAGATTATCATTGAATTAAAGACGTTTTCTATCTCTTTATTCAAGTGAATGAAAAAAATCCCTCATACAAGTACAAACTCAAACAAATATTCAAGAAAATTGGTCAAGCTAAAGCTTTCGATCTTTAAAGTGAAAAACAAACACATCTGTCGGACTATCGGACTGTCGGACTAACGGGCTGTCGGATTATAGCTACGCTCTAATGTAATAACTTGCAATAACTTTGTCAACATTTATTAGTAAATAAATAAAAATCTACAGGTCATGCAGGTCAATAAATGAAAAGACGTATTTTTGTCTAAGAATGGAAATGATTTACAAAAATTGTTAAATACATTAGAGTCTTGGTGCTGTAGTAATAAAATTGATGCTAATTTAGAAAAATCTAAAAACGCGGATTTTAGAAGACTATCTGTTGCACGTTCACATTTTCCATATATTTGAATGAAAAGCTAAAGATGGAAAAGTAGCAGTTAAGTCTGCTTGTAGACGATAAGAGTATAGCTAAATGTAAAGTACATACCGGTTTTCAGTGTCATGTATATACTAAGAAACATTTTTTGTATTTGATTCTATTATGTGGTCGGTTATATACATGTATTATGGTTTTTCGGTTTGGGGTACGGGGGAATTTTCTGTTGTTAGTGCTGTCAAAAAATAGAAGTATGATTTATGATATTGGTGTGGAGAAATATACAGCAAATCTAGCACTTTTTGGTGATTTGGGGTAAAGACAATAGGCTGGTGTGTTCAGAACATTGTCAAGAATTACAAAAATGTCTGACTGTAGATATAAATTAGAAGGACATTTTTTTATGGAGTAATGGAATAAGTTTTAATAAAATTAGATACTGGAATTACAGGATTAATTCTAAGTTTATAGAACTTTACTTGAACCAAGTTTGTACTTTTGAGTGTGTTTTAAGTTAAAGTATAATAAAATATATGGACTATTGTATAATGAATATCAAAACAACTGGAAGGTCAATTTCTTAAATGTTAATAAATAATAAAATACCACTTATAGATTATTTAAATCAGATTTTGGTGGGAAAAAAACATATTTATAATGAAAAGAAAGTTTAAACAGTGATGGTCAACAATGCCACCAATATCAACAAAACGAACAATCACCTCTCATCTTAAATTATTGAACACAAAGAATAACGAAATATGACATTGGAAATTCAGGTTTGCCTTGGAACAGGCACTCAAATATGGCGGGATTAAGCCATTTAATGAGATCACAACCCTCTCTATTTGATAATTAGATCTCCAGTTACAACACAGATAAAAACAAATAAAAGAAAACCTGTACAGATTTGCTTCTACTAAAACTGATCACATACTATCACAAAAGTGAATGACAACATAAACAAAGACAGTACAATACCAATGGCGTAATTAACTAACTACTAGCTAGGAAGGTTGAATCTGTTGGTTAAAGACTAATAGTTAACTGACTACTAGCTAGGAAGGTTGAATCTGTTGGTTAAAGACTAATAGTTAACTGACTACTAGCTAGGACGGTTGAATCTGCTGGTTAAAGACTATAGTTAACTGACTACTAGCTAGGAAGGTTGAATCTGCTAGTTAAAGACTATAGTTAACTGATTACTAGCTAGGAAGGTTGAATCTGTTGGTTAAAGACTAACAGTTAACTGACTACTAGCTAGGAAGGTTGAATCTGCTGGTTAAAGACTATAGTTAACTGATTACTAGCTAGGAAGGTTGAATCTGCTGGTTAAAGACTAACAGTTAACTGACTACTAGCTAGGAAGGTTGAATCTGCTGGTTAAAGACTATAGTTAACTGATTACTAGCTAGGAAGGTTGAATCTGTTGGTTAAAGACTAATAGTTAACTGATTACTAGCAAGGAAGGTTTAATTTGCTGGTCAAAGACTACTAGTTAGGAAGATAGAAACCATTATATCTTTTAATGCAATTCTTACAACCCAACACGTAAGTAGTCTCTATCCAACTATATTATTATATTTCTCGATTTTCTTAAGTCGTATCAAATAAAAGAAAACCAATATTTAAGAAACCCTGTATCTTAACAATAGTTATTAACATTGGTGTTTGTCATCCAGGCTCTCAGTTCCCTGTAACCTCTCTCCTTAGTTTGCATAGATTGTAAATAGTTGTTATTTTTATTTATTGTTACATCTCTGTATCATTGTTATATATATACGTTGGCTTTATGAGAATAAAGGTATAGAACATTGAATATAAAAAAGTGGCTTGTATAGAACATTAGTGGCTTGTTTGTTCGGATAAGTACCCAAGAGAAAAAGTCCGATGCGCTTGCACTGAGGATTCGTTTGCTTGAGTTAGAATCCGAATATCAAATTTCATTAATGTTTATATTGTATGCCACAAGTACTGCCTGACTTGTGCGCATTTAATGCTAACAAGGAAGCTTATGAACAAGTTAATAACATTATCTTCTAGGATTTGGATGAAACTTTAGAGCTGGGAGCAATAAAAGAGATTTCTCCCAGTTCAGAGACAGGTCGAGAAAATTATGGAAATTAGCGCAAATCTTTTTTTACCCTGTATCAGCCACTGACTTGTCACCTCAGGTCATATCAGATAATACTGTCGGACATGTTTGTTCATCCGGTTTTATATTGGACAAGGTCATCGCCCGATTTACCCAAGCAGTTGTCAACTTCACGTTGAATGGACATGAGACCGACAAGAAACAAAAGTGCGGTATGTTAATCAAATAATACACACAAGGTCTGAAGCGCTTTTCGTACAGAGACAAGGATGGAAACCTGATTATCGATTTTGACCAATAAATGGTGTCTTCCCTTCTCCATTTACACATTTCCATATAATAAAAACTAAACCTCCAAACCCCTATGTTTGAATGTTCATTATGGTGTTCTCTTTCAAATTCATGTTTTTGTGCGCATCAAAATCAAAGATACCCAACGTAACAGATGGATGAAAGAAATTAAGACTCATCTCAGAAACGAAACAGGTGATGGGGGTGTAACATTGTAGTATAGTTCCTTGGCATGGCTCTAAGTCTTGCAAGTTGTATCTGTTGCTATGGCCATAGGGCGATATGGAAAATGTAACAAAATGTCTTCACGGAAAATACAGAACTACTAAGTATTTGAACTCCAGTTAACCATGAATATTAGCTAGGTCTTATGTTTTAATCCACCAGCGTCGACCATTGTTTGATATTGGAGTCTATTGAAATTAAAGATGCTTTCTTCTTAGACATCAATTACTTATACGAACCCAAACTCTAAAATGAGTGGGGGCCGTCGTGGCCGTGATCGTATTGCAGTTGGATTTACAACTACCTATGCAATCAGTGACAATCACCACTGATGTTGTGAGTTCGAATCTCGTTCAGGGCGCGGTGTACATCATTATGTGATAAAGTTTGTCAGTGACTGGTCGGTGGTTTTTTTCCGAGTCCTCCTGTTTACTCCACCAATAAAACTGACCGTCACGATATAACTGAAATATTCTTGAAGTGGCGTTAAACACCATCAAACAAACAAACAAACTAAAATGAGTAATCGCTGAAATCATTAAATGTCATGTTTTCAGTCTTATCTAGTTAAAATCATATGTTAAATTCGACACGTTCAAATTGATATCAGATACAACTCTTGACTTCCCCATTACAGTATGTGATGTCTATACCCGACTATGTATAATATACATATTGTTCTATCAGATCACTATCTACGTTTCACCTTTTGAACCCACATTTGTATTTGAACGTTATTCAGCATGTTCACATCATTTAAGCATACATAATACTATCTCATATGTTGCAAAATCGACCTTAAACTGGTTCTCAGTGCATTAACCTGATGACCTAAAGAAACGGTAAGTAACCTTAGTTCACCCACCTTCCTTTCTGGTTTACCTATAACAATATTAAACCAAATGATACATTTATATTGATTGCAAAAACATGTAGAAAAAAGATCAACTATAGGCTAATCCTTGAAGTGTATAGTGATTTTTCACAAGTGCTCTTTTAATACATATCAGATAAAAAGCTATAAAAAATAGAAGTACGTTTGACTTGAAACTTTTCGTGTATGAAATGAGTGCATCTTTGATAAGTATGAGGTCATTGACAGGTAATGAACCAAAATGTGAAAAGGTGAAGTCTCGCAAACAGGACAAAAGTCAAATGTTACATACAACAAATTGTACTATTATATACCAGTAGAAAACCTTGATCACCCCATTTTTTTTTAGTGAAAACAGAAAAAATAAATATTTTGTTTCATAAACAAACAAAGCAATTGTCATGTATTTATGTCTCTGACTGATGTAATACAACAAACTATTCTTGTCCTGATTCACATAAAAAAATATATTTTGCAAAAACTTGAAAACGTTTTTCTTTTATCTTTCAACTAAACAAAACATTCTGCTATAATTTAACACAGAGAAACTTCTAAATAAGTATAAACAAACATGTTTTTTTTGTATAAAGCAAGCTAGGTATCACCAAGCCTTTTTTTGTCAGATCATTATATTACTATTTTATGTTCAATATTTGGGGGCTGCTGTGGTCGTGATCGTATGGTAGTTGAATTTACAAATATCTGTGCAAGCAGTGCCTATCACCACTAAAGTTGTGAGTTCGAATTCATCTCGTGTGGAGGTGTACCGGATACAACAGTATGTAATAAAGTTTGTAAGTGACTTGCGACAGGTCGGTGGTTTTTTCCGGCTATTCCTGTTTACTCCATCAACAAAACTGACCACCACGATATAACTGAAATATTGTTGAAAGTGGCGTTAAACACTATAACCATAACCCTCAATATTTGATTCCAACAAGTTGGTGACCTATTTATTCTGGAGATGCTCTTATCAAGAGGGGAGTGTTGGAATCCAATTAACCGGTTTTTAACACTGCCACATTTTCGTGTCTGTCCCACTGTTATGTTGAACGAGTCGAGATGAGAGGTAATTGTTTGTTATGATGATATTTGTAGAATCTTTTTATACTTATTATTGTTACTTCTCACTGAAGGTCTATTATAAACCTCTCTCGAGTAGTTACGATTTATATATTCAAAGAAAACTTTTTGACAGCCAACTGTGTGTTATTCTTAGTTATACGGTCATTCAGCATCATGGATAGTTTACAATATGTCTCAAGTTGCTTTCTGTGTAGTAAGTATTCCGTTGACCACTGTTTGTCTTTTTCATGTTTCCTTTCAATTGGCCTTTGTTTTGCATGTCCTTCTTCAAACTACGACTTCTGATTACTCATTTGGTATCTTTAAACTACGGCTTCTGATTACTCATTTGGTATCTTCAAACTACGACTTCTGATTACTCATTTGGTATCTTCAAACTACGACTTCTGATTACTCATTTGGTATCTTCAAACTACGGCTTCTGTTTACTCATTTGGTATCTTCAAACTACGGCATCTGATTACTCATTTTGTATCTTCAAACTACGGCTTCTGTTTACTCATTTGGTATCTTCAAACTACGGCTTCTGATTACTCATTTGGTATCTTCAAACTACGGCTTCTGGTTACTCATTTGGTATCTTTAAACTACGACTTCTGATTACTCATTTAGTATCTTCAAACTACGGCTTCTGATTACTCATTTGGTATCTTCAAACTTCTAGTTATTGGAATTTTATCTTCTTGAAAATTTCGGCTGTGCTGCTGAAACGTTGAAAATAATTGTATAAGTTATTTTATAATTCTTCTGAAAGACGTTACTCGATGACAACTGACATCTTTCACTTAAATATGGAGTTTGTTGCTGCTAACAAGGAAGCTACTGGAACAAGGCTTCATGTCGTGGTTAAGTTGAAGTTATCACTTCAAAAGTTTAACGGTTGCCACATGACTTGGTTAATCGTAACATAATATATGGGTATGTCACAAATGACTACGGATATGCTCCGTTTAAAGTAAACACAATCCAATCATTTCCTTATTCATGACTTATTGTCGGCCGGTTTGTAACACGAGTAACACGACAGTTGTCACATGTGGAGCAGGAAAAGCTTACCCTTCCGAAGCACCTGAGTTCACCCCCATTTTAGTGGGATTCGTGTTGCTCTTTTCTTTAGTTTTCTGTGTAGTGTTTTGTTGATTGTATTGTCCTTCTTTGATTTACGGCTTCTGATAACTCCTTTGATATCTTCAACCTTTTCTTACATAGGCCTTACCGTGAACAGAGATACGAGGGTACAAAAATGGACTAGACCAACACACTAAGTTGGATTTTTATAGTGCTGGCTCGTTGAAACAACAGTCGCGGATACACATGAACTTGATTCCGAGCCAATCAGTCTTTGCTCTTACCCCTTAATGCTGCGTGCTTAGCGGTGAAGCAACAAATGCAAATTTTATAGTCTTTGGTTTGTGCTGACCGGGGCTCGAATCCCTGATCTACCGCACTCTAGGCGAGCACGCTAACCATTACACCACCTTTGTGGTTCTTAATGCGTCGAAGTTGAACATGTGACCTGATCATCCTTATGTGAAAATATATGATATATTTTTTTTTCCTTTCTGAAAAACAAGACTTGATTGAACACAGATTATGCATTAAATTAAACAGGTGAGAAATACATGTTCAGCTAAGTATCATCGGTATATGTTGTACCTCAAAATTCCTTATTTTAATATTTCATAGTTAATTTTGTTTTATAGCTCGTTTTTATTTCCATTTTTAAAATTACTATAAATTAATTTTGCATTCCAAGATAAACCATATATTCGATTATAAGATAAGATAAGATAAGATTTTATTGATCCAAATTAAAGGGCCCACGAAGGGGCATACAAACATAATAACATAAGGTGATTGCATAAAATATCAAATACAAGAATGATAGACATGACTGTAGTGTTATAATAGACAATATTATAATATATTATACTTAAAGAGCCATACCAGCATAGTTTTGCAAAATTACGATTTTTTTGTCACAATGTGTAATAATTGTACCCGAACCTATTACAAAAAGTCCGATGATAAAATTCACTGTGGTTAACGATACAGGTGTGTAATGCATACATGAGTAGTTTTATCGATCGTGTACATTCGGACACTTTCGGCTAGTGATGTCACTCCTTGTACACATGGGTATTTGTAAACACGAGGTAAATCAAGGAAAGCAAATTTATGAATTTTAGCTTTAAAAGAAAATGGCACCTAACATCCACGCATCCCAACATCTATCGTTATTTAACAGGAGCAAACCCTCATTAGGAATATAAATAAATATTGTATTTTAATGTTAAAATTTATTTCATCATAGTCTTGGTATTACTGAAACTATTTACAAGCTTATTGCCTGCACCAATCCTACACTAATTTAGTGTTTCGGCGGTTATTGTATATTTAAAATAAAAATTTAAAATTTAAAATCGGTTTTAATAATTGACAAACGCACCCCACCCCCCCCCTAAAATTGGAAAAAATATGATTTTTTTGCGTAAAATCGTGATTTTTCACACGAAACAACCCGAGAATTTTCAAGTGCGCCCCCCCTCATCTTGAAATCCTGGATCCGCGCCTGGATTGTATCTGCTAGACAAAACTAAAGGAATTTCCTTGTTTTGTTTTTATTAAATAAGATCTAATCTATTCTTAGTTTATAAATGTATAATGCCTCTTTTATACATCTCATTATTTCATTCTCCTTGTAACCCCGTTTGATTAAGTTCAATTTGAACTATGTAATCATGTGCTGTAAATCATCCTGGTTGTTTCTTATGTATCTAATGACCTCACCCTTTATGAAAACCAAAAGACATGTCGATTATGACAGCTGTTTCGATGCAGATAAAGAAATGAGTTTGTTCCCTTAAAATATGTTTTCATATCCAATATGCTATCATTAAAAAATATTTTCCCTTTGTAGATATCTACATCAAGTTTTGTGATAGCAATTCGTGAAATTGCATGCGTAAATTAAAAAAAAAACGGTGATGATTGTTAGCCATGTTAAAAAATAAGGGATGTCATTGATTGATATTTCCATTGTATATCATGAAGCCGTCATCACTATCTGCCGTAGAAAAATGTTTTTCTATTTTTTTTATTTTTTATTTTGAAATTAGCTTTGTCAAAATCATCATAGGCTATTCTGACAGCAGATAATACTTCATTAATCGGAGTTTGTACATATTTGGCTTTAAATGTCAAAGCTGCATAACCAACAATCAGCAGGTGGCTTTATATTTTCAATTTTGTGGATGAAATCAGTCGTATCGGCATGAAAGTGAAACTGAGAGTTCACTTTCTTCCGACTCCGAAAGCCATGGTGATGTCTGTGAGTCGTTAAGTTCCATTTATTATTGTCAAATCTGTATTTTCTTGCTTCCACGCTTCTTTGTTTATCAGAACTGTACTGGTACAAGGAGTGACGTCACACACTGTTTATGGTAATCTCCGTGGATTGTCGTAATTGAGATCGGAAGTACTCGTAGACAGGTGAAAATAAAACTTTCAAAGTACGAATTAAGTATGCAAACGTGCATATTTTTTAATCGCGTTTTTTGCATTGTGCTATGCATTTACCAATCTATTAAAACGTTATCTTTAAAGATTTTTACAAATTTCATTGGTATGGCCCTTTAATGTATTTTATTCCCAACTTTTTGTAGAAATTGCGTCATAAAGATTATATTAGACCTAAGTTTGTCAATTAACACTTTTATGTATCCGTCACAACAGTGTGTTAATATAGCAACTGGACTTGATAAACTTATAACAAATATTAATTAAGTTAATCCGCGATATGCGAATTTTATGTGTTAACGCATTCTTTAGACCCAGGTGGGAATCCATGGTAGGCATCATAATGTCCTTTGTCTGCTTTGTATATATGTTTTGTATAATTGTATGACATTAACCCCTTGGGGTAAAATTGTGCATTTCAAATAAACTTATTAACCCCGCATGTCATACATTTTAATTACTCTGTTTGAAGGGCCCGGGTGGCTCTATGAGTTAGGTAGTTGGATTACCTAACTATCACCAATACGGCGTGGGTTCGCGCCCGGCTTTGTAAATTACAAAAAGGGTGCACTCGACTCGCAGCCGCAAGTGATAAAGTTTACCAGTTGCTTGCCCATGGTCGGTGGTTCTCTCCTGGTACTCCAGCTTCTTCCATCACTAAAACTGGTCGCCATGATGTAGCTGAAATATTGCTGAAAGTAGCATTAAACACCAAAAATTAAATCAAATCAAATCAATCTGTTTGATATTTTATTTATTCTCGTAACCTTAATTTAAATTCTATAGTGACAGGACAAACTATTTTCATGTCTACACAAAAGACAGTAACATACACAACTAGAACACGTATAATTTAGTTAGCCAAGAGGATCCACACTTTTACTAATGCGCTTAAAAGCTTCAGTAATTACTTCAGCGTCGATTGCTTATCTAGATTCGAGTGAGTGAGTGATTGTTGTTTAACGCCAATTCTTCGGCTATGTCATGTCAAGAACAAGTTAATTATCAGTGAGATGATGACGAGGTTCGATTTGTACTAGACCAACACGCTGAGTTGGATTTTTATAGTGCTAGCTTATTGAAATAACAGTCCGCGGGTAGACATGTCGCTCCACTCGAACACATTATTCTGATTCCGAGCCAACCAGTCTTTGCTCTTTCTCCTTAATGCTGCGTGCTTAGCGGAGAAGCAACCGATGCAGTCGTCTGGAATAAGATTCGATAATTCGATTGTTCAAATACAAATTTATACTTTCTTTAAAATATTGACATTTTAATAGATAATGAAATTCGTCGCCGATGTTGCCAGGAGTACAAAAACGACGAATGTGATATTGTAATTGGGAGATGTTGATTTGTTATTGGAAATTTACATAATGCAATGCTTTAACGGATTTCTAAAATATTGAGATAATTTGATTTTCTAATCTGAATTTTTCTTTAAATATTCAATGATTCACGCAGTAATGAATACCATGCTTGGAACTGATCTTAAAGACGACGTTTTAGTGCAATTTTCAACCAGTTCTCTCTCGCTAAATATTGTATAATTAGAAAATATACAAATAAGATCAGCAAGAGTTATTACAACAGCTTACTCGTATGAACCAGGATCAATGACTTGAATAAACCATAAGCTGAGATTACCATCACTAGCAGGCAGTCAGGTAAAGGAAAGAACAACGGGTAGATTTTGCTTTTCAAAGGCTTAACGTACCAACAACATACCAACATAATTTGTTAAACAGACCGATTCACCCAAAATATGTATAAAGAACATCCCAACAGGACATATGCTATATAGAACAGACATTTGATATAATGCTTCTTCACAAACACCATCACACAGACTGTAATTCGCTGACACCAGATATCTTCAGCACCGTTTAAGAACAGGGGTCCTTTGCTGAACTTGTGATTAAGCTACTCATATGATTAACCATAATTACATGATTCATTCCTAATCACATAATTAGCTAATTCAATAATTAAATATGATTAGTTAATACATTGATTAAAAAACAGTTCAGCAACAAAATTTAATCATTGCATTAGCTAAGTATGTGATTAAGAATTCATTATGTAATAATGGTTAATCATATGATTAGTTTAATCACAAGTTCAACAATGTATAAATCACTTTAGGGGGTTTAAGAATAAAGCACACCGCTTGATACATGCGTTGTGAAATAAAACCATTCAATGCATCACCATAACGAATCAAACTCAAGACCAAGATCATTGAACACTCAAAAAAACACCACGTCATAAATATGCATATGGAAATCCATATCCTGACTTTGATAACTTACTCAATCCTAAAATAATAGAACGTGTTAGCATTATTGGCTTTTTTATAAAGCGGTCATGTTAGAACTGAGGACAGAAGTCTCCTAATATGACATGTTACTTTCAATTCAGATATTGTCATTGTAATGTATCACTGTTATTTGTTTTGTTTTGAATATGTCACAAACATTGTCATGTTTAAAGGCAATAAAGAATTTGAATTTGATAACTACATTCCCCTGGATCCCCAACGGCAATACAATAAATATACAATGAAAAAATCCAAAATAGCCCACAGGGGTGTGGAAAAACTGAAATGTTCTACTTGTCCCCGGGCAAGTCATCTGAAAAAAGTTACTTGTCCGGACAAAATCCTACTTGTCCTGTTTTTTGTACAAACATTTGATACTTATAAACACAGTTGCTAAATTGAACTTGTTTATATTGTCTATTACATCAATCATCATTGCATAAAATTTGAAATATAGTTTTAATAAAGTTAACACAAACATCCCTGCCCAAAAGAAGGCCATTTTAAATTTGGATTTCAGATAGGAATATGCAGTCAGAGAATAGCTGGTTGTTTTTAGATACAGAATAAGCTGTGTTGAAAAAAAATCTCACATCAATGAAGTTCATTTTGATTAACCTTGACATGGATTTATCAATCAAAACAGTCATGTACTAGTATTTAGTTTTAGTGGTGTCTTCATACTTTGCAGATGACTGGTGGGAAGATAGGTATC
>MJUT01028868.1:329641-346523 GCA_002080005.1 Gigantidas platifrons | reverse complement strand
GACACAAACCTGGAACATCTTGGAAGCTCTTCCATACAGCTGACACTTCTTGGCAGCTCTTTCATACAGCTGACACAAACCTGAAACATCTTGGAAGTTCTTCCATACAGCTGACACAGACCTGGCACATCTTGGAAGCTCTTCCATACAGCTGACACAAACCTGGAACATCTTGGAAGCTCTTGCATACAGCTGACACAGACCTGGAACATCTTGGAAGCTCTTCCATACAGCTGACACAGACCTGCCACATCTTAGAAGCTTTCATACAGCTGACACATCTTGGCAGCTCTTCCATACAGCTGACACAAACCTGAAACATCTTGGAAGCTCTTCCATACAACTGACACATCTTGGAAGTTCTTCCATACAGCTGACACAGACCTGGCACATCTTGGAAGCTCTTCCATACAGCCGACACAAACCTGGAACATCTTGGAAGCTCTTGCATACAGCCGACACAAACCTGAAACATCTTGGAAGCTCTTCCATACAATCTTTCAAATTTCTCTACACAGCTAAAACAAACCCGACATATCCTGGAAACTAATAAAAACCTAAGCTGACACATCTAGGGATGTCCTTTATACAGCTAACAAAAATCCGACACATCTTGGAAACTCAACTCAACACAACTGACGCATTCAATTTCTCAGATATTTTTTTTCAATGTTCCCCAGTTTATACGACCATCTAAGGCACACTCCTGTTAAGTTTCTGTTCAAATGGTGTAGTAGTTTCAGATAAGAATAATTTAAAAAATATGTCTCCCCAGGGGTCGGTCCTTGGTTATATTTGTCCTGTGATGGTAGCCGTCTTGGATTTCCGATCAACATAAATGTTTAAAAAAAATTAGTTTGGGTTCAAACACATTTCTAGTATCTGAGAAAATTTACTTATTTTCATTTTCCATTATGATCCCATGTTAAAACTATGTCCTATGGTGACAGCCATATTGGATATCCCATCAATCCAAACCATACATTTCATTAAGGACTATCCAAGTCATACATTTTGAATATCTCCATCTTCTAATGTAAACAGGTACTACTTTGTTATCTCTCTTATAAGGTTTAACATTTATGGTTGGTTTGGTTATTAATTTAAAATTTTCGACAAATTTTCTTCTGTGACATAACTAGGTTCCATCTTTGAGGGCCGTCATGCTTGGGATCGTATGGTAGTTGGATTTACAACTACTTGTGTAATCAGTGCCTATCACTACTAAAGTTGTGAGTTCAAATCCCACTCATGTGATAAAGTTTGTCACTGACTTGTGACAGGTCTGTGGTTTTCTCCTGTTTCCTCCACCAATAAAACTGACTGCCATAATACAACGGAAATATTGTTGAAAGTGGCGTGAAACATCATAATCTCCCTTCCTTGGACAAATACAAAAATGGATGTGTTAAACTGGTAAATTAGATCTCCTTTTTTCTCTCCGATGTTACATACACATGTTTTTCTACAATGTTGCATACACATGTTTTTCTACAATGTTGCATACACATGTTTTTCCACAGAAAATTGTTCTGTTGAATTTCATAATGTTGTTTATAAATATCTAATTACTATGCAAACAATTATTATTTACAAATTTTACAAAGTAAATAAAGGAATTTCTTGATGGAATAATAGAGAATTGTACCAGTTGGGGAATTGTACAACATAATAAAAATGACTCATTATGAAAAGAAAGATGGAAGGTAGTAAACAAATAGGATTACTGAACAGAGAGCTGCCATTATACCAGTACAACAATAAAACACAAGATTTTAATTATATTTCTCTTTGACAGCTAAAGAAATGATTACACATGAGTATTGGATTTTCCATTGATAGAAAAGAAATCAATTCATTAACTTGATACAACCAGGGGTCTGTAATCACTTATCTAATTTGGCTTCTGAAATCATAGAAAAATTTCAGCTGCTTCTTTTTTTTTTGCAATTAAATGAAATTTCTACTTATAGTAATGGCAGCCATAACACATAATTTTAAAGATCATTTCAGCTCATGTTTCTTAGCAGAAGATTTTCATATGATTGATTGATTGATTTTTGGTGTTTACTGCCACTTTCAGCAATATTTCAGCTATATCATGCCGACCAGTTTTAGTGGTGGAAGAAGCCGGAGTACCTGGAGAGAACCAACCTGGTAAACTTTATCACTTACGGCTGCACCCTTTTTGTAATTTACAAAGCCAGGCGCAAACCCATGTTGTATTGGTGAAAGGTTTGTACGAGTTGTTAGGTAATCCAACTACTTAACTCGTTGAGCCACCTGGGCCCAATTTTCATGATAAATTTTTTTTTTTTTACAAAATATGTATATTAACCTGTATCAATCGGCTGAAAGAAAATTTTCACACATAAAAAAAGAAGAAATTTTGAACTACTCACTGTCACGTAGCTGTGTTTTAAAAATTAGCTATTTTGATTTAAAATAAAGCAGTAATAAGCAATTCAATAAATTTCCAGTTTTTAATAACAGCACCATCGCAAGGCTTTTGGACACAATTGTGAAAGGATACCCAAGGAACATTCCAGCCAAGTTTGGTTGAATTTGGTTCCGTGTTTTCTGAAGAGTAGATTTAAATGTGATCTTTTATCGAAATATGCCAAATTAAATAATCAGTATCAATTGGCTGAAAGATAAATTTCACAGAAAACTCGGTAGATATGTTAAACTACTCATTGCCATGTTACTGCAGTTAAAATTTGAATTTAAAAAAAATTATAGTTTTAGTAACAGCCACCATCTTGAATGGAGTAATTGTTGTTTAATGCCAACTCAGCAATTTTCTAGCTATATCATGGCAAGAACAAGTTAAATTTCAATGAAATGAAGATGAGGTCGGCTTTGTACTAGACCAAAACGCTTAGTAGGAGCTCACTAAAACAACAGTCCACAGATAGACATGCCATCCCACTCGGCTACATTATCCAGATTCCGAGCCAACCAGTCTTTGCTCTTTCTCCTTAATGTTGCATGCTTAGCAGAAAAGCAACAAATACTAATTTGATAGTCTTTGGTTTGACCCGACAAGGGATTGAACCCATGATCTACTGCACTCAAGGTACACCACTCATGTGGTTTCTTGAATGGAGGATAAGGTTGTCAGACACAATTTTGAAAGGGAACCACCATCTCAGCCAAATTTGGTTTAACGGTTTCAGAGGAGAAGATATAAATGTGAAAGTATGCGATGTACAACAGAAGACGACGTAAGCCAAGTGAAAAACATTAGTAAAAAATCATCTCCCTTTATCAAATCAAGTAAGGGAGATAATAAACTAGTCTCTCTTAATGTTAACTGTAACATGCATGATGTAAATATAATAAAATACAATATATAATAACAATAAAAGCGAAATTGATGAACTTGAAATGATCCAGTGCAGGGCTGCAAGGTTCATCCCCAACAGACAGCGAACCACATTTTGGTGACATATTACAACACTGGAAATGGTACAGTCTTGAAGACAGGGGTAAAGATACTCATCATGTATAAAATAGCAACGAAAATGTAGCTATTACAACAGACAGACTTCTTGCGATATCTGACTGGAACAGCCACAGCCCAAAGTGTCGTGTGTTGAAATATTTACGCCTGCCGTCTCCTCTATCAATTCTAATTTATGAAACCTGTTAATAGTTTTAACCTTTTTCAATTGTCATGTACAATCTCTGACATAATCTTCATCTTGTTGAAGGAGGTCAGCATTTGGTAGAAGAACAAATCATATATGTACTTTTGGAGGATCTGGTTTGAATCAATTATAACACGTACAATTTTAATTAGAACTTCCTTTATTTCCTTACAATATTTAATTACCAACTCCACAAATCATACAAACACAAGACCATTCCATTATAGCTGTATGGAATAGCAATAACAGTAACACAGACACAAATGTGAAATATACAAAATCTTCTATGTGATATAACAATTTATAAAGAAAACTATCTACTTTACTTATATGATGAGTCATAAATCAATTATAATTACTTAACACACAACATAACAAACTATATAAAAAGTGAGACTTTTATAACAATCAATCGGTCATTAACTTCACATAAAATCTCTTCACATTATAGGGGGCCATCATGGTCATAATCGTATGGTAGTTTGATTTACAACTACCTATGCAATATGCCTATCATCAATAACGTTGTGAGTTTGAATCCTGCTCGTGGCGAGGTGTACTCTATACAACATTATATGATAAAGTTTGTCAGTGACTTATCGCAGGTCGGTGGTTTCCTACGGGTTCTTCAGTTTCAGCCACCAATAAAACTGACTGCAATGATATAACTGAAATATTGTTGAAAGTGCATTAAACACCATAACCCTAACCCTTCAAATTATAGAACTTAAGTAACATCTGTATCCCCCTTAATACTATATATGATAAAGAATTTACTGTTAAACATGTTTACTTAAATTTTACTAGATTTCTTTCATATATCATGATTGCTTCTTCGGTTTTCTCTCACGTTTATTATCAACAGAATTTTTATTTTGTAATGAAAATCTAAATTCAAACTGTCGCTCACCAGAAGTGTTAATGCATCTTTGTTTGACATTTACTATATAGTGGCCATCTTGGAAAGTTGACGGAGTTAAATGGACATAATTCTTGAAGGAGAGCATCAAAGGACTTTATGATTCAAATTTCATTTCATTCCAGCCAGTGGATCTGAAGAAGATTTTCAAAGATTTACAATTTTCAACCAACCAGAAAGCTTGGTGTCCATCTTGAATGAAGGGTAAGGTCACCTGACTTAATTTTGGAAGAGGACCATCGAAGGAGTATCACAATAGACGACAAAGGTCAAGGAATGACAAAAGCTCACTTTGGCTCTGGTGAGCTAATAATGTAGATATGGCATCAGAGATGCACAAGACCAGTTGTTATTGTTGTTTGAAAAGGAAACTGGAAGCCAAACCTGCATGTTATCCATTTAAATTTAGTTATAACTTGATGCAATAACCAGGATTTGAGTTAACGGATACAATTTTTAAGGGGACCACCTAAGGACTATTTGGGTCAAATTTTGCATTTATTCCATCCAGAGTTTCTGAAGAAAAAGATATCAAAGATTTCCTTCCAGTTTTCAACTAATCAAGTTTGGTCTAATTTATCCCAGTAGTTCTTGGGAAGAAGATCACAATGTAAAAAGATAATACAAGATGGACAACGGACACAAAGTGACCGGGAAAATGCTCATTTGAGCCTAATAGTCTGTGGTAAGAAAAATAACATAAAATTCTGTCTCTAACCACTAATATGTCCTCTCTTAACATTTGGCAGGATATAATCAAAGGGAGACAACTCTTACATTCTTCTGCTTAAAATATAATTATTTTAATAAACACTTTTTTACATCCTAGTCAATGGTACATTATCTTTTGTATCATGGTCATCATACATAATCATTGGAGTTACTTCCCCTACATCACACTCCTCTTCTTTTTTATCTTCACCTCCTCCATCCTCTTTGTCATTTATTTTTGTTGGAGAATTTTGATAAACATAATTTTCATTGATTCGTATTGGTTTATGTTCCTCATGTTTATCAGAATTAACACTATGGCCTGATCTAATACTTTCTGATCTGACTTTATTAACCACCAACATCGGCTGACTGGAAGTTCTGCCAATCTCCCCTAAAGCTTTCTTGTCAGAATTAAGCAGATCACAATTATTGGTAGCATTAGTTAACAAACTTGCTTTCTGCATTTCACGATCATAAGCCTCATTTTCTTCTTCTTCCCTGACAGTTGACTTGCCTATCAGAGTTACCTTTCTTGATGCTATGTAATGAGCACGCCTGATCTTACAGTAGATAATATAAGATGTTGCCTTCAATGAAAAGTCAGGAATGTAAACATCAGACTTTAAGTAGATACTGTCCGTACTGTGCTGGGGTGTCAAGATGGTTTCATTTATCTCTAAAATTAAAAATATATGAAATTTAAAATATAAGAATTCAAAGTAATATGGTGTTTTTGTTATGAGTGAACCTTGGAAATATCATCTTAACATATATTTGATATATTATACATGTAAATAACCAGAGGCTCACCTGAGCTTGTATTACTCACTTGGTTGTAAATTATCTTTTTACTGTTCAATATGAGGATACAATTTATTTAATGTTTCACACACTCCCTCTCAGTTGTGTTGAATATATCTATCCTACATAATCATATTCCTACAATTACATAACCACATCGGTCGTGTAATGGTTAACATGCTCAGCTGCAGTGTGGTAGATCGTGGGTTCAAATCCTCGTCGGGTCAAAGACTATAAAATTGGTACGACATGTTTACACACAGACTGTTGTTTCAGTGAGCTAGCACTACAACGATCCAACTAAGGCCATACAAAATTAATTTCTTGGTTCTCAGGCCCGCCTGCATGTGGAAATTCGTCGCCGCATTGCCGATTTTTTTGCAAAAATAGTAAAAAAAAAAATTTAAATGCGGTAGCGCTGTCCGTACGGAAAAAACAACCGCATCCGTTTTTCTCTTATATCGCGTGGTCGGTGAAACGCTTTAAAACGCATCATGCTTAAATGAGATTTAAAGCATCGTTATGACAATGTATAAATAAAAAACGTGTTTCCGTTTGACATTTAGACAAAATGTCAATCGTTTCTGTGCAAATTCGGCACAAATGTTTGCCAGTTTTACCAGGAAACATAATAGGGGGCTTCTCCGAAGCTTGTACCTTATTGGAATTGTTTACGGAGATAAAAAATGGTACGTTGGGACCAGCGGATTGGACGTTTCCATAAAAATTAACCACTTGTGATGTTTCTGCCACCATCAGAAGAAATAAAATTGAAATTATCAATAAAGTAATGAAAAGATTTATACATTGCCATATTTTTCACAAAAAAAAGAAGAAAAAATGCCTCCCTCATCACTTTTTACAGCAGTAAAAGGATAAAAAAAAATGCTGCCCTCCCTCATCAATTTTGACAAAAAAGGGCCTGAGAACCAAGTAATTAACTTTGCATGGCCTAAGCATGTTAGTTTAGAACAAAGCGGACATCATCGTCATTATCTTATCGAAAGTAAATTGCCTTCACCATGATAAAGCTGTTGAATTGCTTAAATGGTGTTAAAGAACAATCACTAACTCACACACAATATCTATGGAGATTGTTAATATATCCTGTGAGGTTTGCCATGTTGGATGTTTGATTGACACAATTCATAACCTTTGTTAACGACCTTTCTATGATAATTCATGTACATGCATGTAGTTTTATGTTAATATATGTCCTGCAGTGGTAACTATCCTGAATTGTCAAGAAATATAAATATTGTAAAACTTCCAAGACACTTTTCCGTTGATTTATCAGTGGTTTCCGAGAAAATGCAAAAAGTAGAAATGTAGAAAGTGCAAAAAAAATGTAACAATGGATGGACAAGTACTGACAATTGTTGGACTGAAAACACTAAAATTAGTACATCTTGTTAAATCAGTATCACATGAAAGTAAAATTAAAATACTATATTCTGATTAAACATCATCTTTCCTTCATCTTGAATTTCTCAATCAGACTCTATATAAAGCTATATAATGTTGTCATCTTTTATATATATCTTTCCAGTGATAATACAAAAAAAGATAGCATATTTGGCAAGTCACATGGGTTTGGCCTCAGAAGTAACACATATCTTTGGTATATTGTAAGAATGAATGAATTGAATTTTGGTGTTTAATGCCACTTTCAGCAATATTTCAGCTATATCATGGCAACCAGTTTTAGTGGTGGAGGAAGCCGGAGTACCCGGAGAGACCCACCAACCCTGGGCAAGCAACTGGTAAACTTTATTACTTGCGGCTGCGAGTCGAGTGCACCCTTTTTTGTAATTTACAAAGCTGTAAGAAAAAGACTCACTATTTAAATATTATTATCTACTTAACACTGATACTAACCCAGAGCTTGTACACCATAATAAGTAAACGGTCCACCATCAAATATTAATTTCTCCTTTCCAATGGACACCTCACAATGACCTAGAAACAATCAAATACACTGTTAAAAATGATAAAGACAATCTAAAAAAAGATATAGAATCATGATGTTATAATAAAATACACTGTTAAAGATTATAAAGACAATTTAAAAATACAGAATCTAAAGTGATTAATCTTGAAGATAAGAAATGGCAAGTCAAACTTGATGTCATGTAAGTACACAATAAAAATAAAAGAACCGCCTAGCACATGAATGCGCGACATATCCCCCCGCACTTGCATAATATTTAGTTTTATATATTTATGGAAAGCAGCCTTGCAGTATTAATGTATAACATACTTACAAGCCACATGCAAAGATTATTCAAATCTATCCATGTTTACTAAAGTTATCACATAAACAAGACATGTATTCTCAAAATTGGTGATTTTTCAACCAAAAACTAACATTTTCCCCAAAAACCCTTGTTTCAAATATTTCCTTGTTAGAA
This sequence comes from Gigantidas platifrons, assembly GCA_002080005.1. Taxonomy (NCBI): domain Eukaryota; kingdom Metazoa; phylum Mollusca; class Bivalvia; order Mytilida; family Modiolidae; genus Gigantidas; species Gigantidas platifrons. Next base: position 338,025 of record MJUT01028868.1, on the reverse strand, counting down.
CCCATCCAAGATAATGATAATTACAAGCCACATGCAAAAAATTATTCAAATCTATCCATGTTTACTTAAGTTATCGTGTAAACAAGACTCAATTCTCAAAATTGTTGATTTTTCAACCAAAAATTAAGATTTTCCCCCAAAACCCTTACTTCAAATACTTCCATGTAAGAACCCATCCAAGATAATGATATTTACAATCCACACGCAAAAAATCATTCAAATTTATCCATGTTTACTAAAGTTATCGTGTAAACAAGACACAATTCTCAAAAATTAAGATTTCCCCCCAAAACCCTTGCTTCAAATATTTCCATGTTAAAACCCATCCAAGATAATGATAATTACAAGCCACATGCAAAACATTATTCAAATCTATCCATGTTTACTCAAGTTATCGCGTAAACAAGAAAGTGTGACGGATGGACAGACAGACGGACGCTATTACTATATCCCCTAACCGCTATCGTGGGGAGGATAAAAATCAGGAGAGAACATTGAAGGGATATGTATATAAACAAGTTTTATTCACTCTACCGTTTCAACTGCCACAGCCATTTTTATCAATGTTAGGGGTTATGGTGTTTAACGTCACATTCAACAAATTTCAGTACATGGCGGTCACTTTTATTGGTGGAGGAAACTGGAGTACCCAGAGAAAACAACTGACCTTCTGCAAGTCAACACAAACTTTACCACATAATGTTGTGTCAATTACACCTTGCTATGAGTGTGATTCTACTTCACAAATTTAGTGGTGATAAGCACTGATTGCATAGAGAGTTGAAAATCTAACTACCATACGATCATGACGGCCCCCCAATGCACCTTAAAGTAAATGCTGTACAAAATGTCAGACAGAACTGAAATCTGGAAGTAAGATTGCAGCTTAACTACTGGTTGTTTTTGGTCATTTTAAATGAAGAATAAGTTTTGCTAATTGTTACTTTGACATCTTATTATGACTTGGAGATTAAAAAGAACAATAATGATAAAATTGGTCTTGTGGAGGCACATCATATAAAATTCAAACCACTGAGTAGTTATTGAACAACAGAGCTGTGAGACTGTCAATCAAATTCCATCATTGACTCTGACAGTCATGTTTAGGATCAGCTACAAAATAACAAATTCTGATAAGGTCCACTGTAGGAACATTCCTACAATGATAACTTTCCTCCTGTAGCTTCAGAGAAGAAAAATGTATGACTACATGTACTAAACCCCAGTTGACAGAAAAATTTCTTCGGTTTAGTTCATGGTGCTTAACGCCACTTTCAACAATATTTCAGTTATATCGTGGCGGGCAGTTTTACTGGTGGAGGAAACCAAAGTACCCAGAGAAAACCACAGACCTGTCGGAAATCACTGACAAACTTGATCACATAATGTTGTATTGAGTACACCTCGCCATGAACGGGGTTCAAAATCACAACTTTAGTGGTGATAGGCACTGATTGTAGAGGTTTTTTTTCTTCAAAGATCCAAAACTCTAACAACAAAAAGTTGTCATAATTGATTAAATGATTTACACTTGTACTAAGCTATATTTATAGTATCGACTAGCTACAACTGGAATTAAAAGTAGAGCATGTAAATTTACTGCAACATAATAGCCAGGCTCCACTTTATTTCCTTAAGGTTGGGCATTGGTACAGTGTAAGTGGAGAAACAAAGTACATGTACCAGTTTTGCATAGAATTTTATTTGACCTGACCCATGATCTTCTGAAATTATATTGAGAATGCATACAATTACACCACATAGGTTATTCTGAATTTATACCAGTATGTAGAATATTGCAAACAAACAATGACAGTTGATACAAAGTGGTAACAATAAGTCATGTTAACAAGTCAAATGATAATAAGTTACATGTTAATAAGTCACATGATAATAAGTCACATGATAATAAGTTACATGTTAATAAGTCACATGATAATAAGTCACATGTTAATAAGTCACATGATAATAAGTCACATGTTAATAAGTCACATGATAATAAGTTACACATTAATAAGTCACATGTTTAGTTCATCGTTTGTTTATGGTTTAGATCAATTATATTACCTTCTAATATAAGTACAAAGAAATCACAAGGAGTATTTTCTTTATAGATCTGACTTTCTTTCTTCTCATTTGAAATGACTTCTTCAAATATATTCTGTTTGATCAATCGTCTTAATACATTAGGAGAGATGAATTCCTCTTTGAATAATTCTACAGCTAAAATAGACAGAACACAAGGCTATACAAGTACTGGTACATATACAAAACATTTATTACAAAAGGAGACGAGAGTATCAAGAAATTCTTTTATTGAGTTGGAAATTAAATCACCCTTCCTCGGTCAACTTATTTTAATTTCAGTGCCTTCAGTTTTTATGAAAATAATTAAATAAAAAATTCTACAACTTTTGTGCTATACATGTTACCATTGGTTATTATTTACTGTTAAATCCACAAGTACGATTTCTACTAAAACTGAGCCACCACATTGACTTATTAAAATCAAAATGTCTAATTATCGCAATAGGATCGCATAAGATCTAACACTGGGAGAGGTGCAAGATCGTAAAATCTGTGACACCTGACATTCGAGGGTGTCTCAGATATAACGATCTTGCACCTTGCACAGTGTTTGACTCTTTTTCCTACCCTTTTCTACTGTATCAATGTGTACATATGTTTATGTTGAGAAAATAATAGAGTACTCCCCCTTGTTAGTAACTAATGTAAATAAACAAATTATCTCCCTTTGACAAAAGTCAAAAAACTTTTTACAAGTATTTATACATTTTGTATCACTATTGTAGTAGCATTTAATGATACGGTCTACATATTTTTTTTACAAAATACTTTTAAAATTCTGCCAAGACACAGATGTATATTGATAAACCGATAATTTACTTCAACAATGGAAACAATTTTGAAGGAAAACGTTCGTGTAGCTTGTCTTACTAAGGAACTTGGGTAAGATGAAAAAATCTTTTTCACCTATATTAACGGACTACTTTATCCAAGGGGTGAGAAAACATCATCTACCTCAAAAAGCAGTTTTTAATGGGATATTTATTCAAATCTGAGGCATAAAAAAGCCCAAAAATGTACAAAGTTTACAATATGCTCTAAAATTGTTACTATGATGTTAATGCACCAAATTCATCAACAATATTGCGTGGCATTTTATTTTGTTGTTTTAGAAATTTTCATTGCTTAAAAGACAAACTGTTTTGTAATACATTAGAATAAGACTAGCAGTATTGTATTTAAAGAGTTGCTGGCATCTACTTAGGATTAGATGGTGGCAAATATTTAATCGACAGGCAACTCTACAAATACAACATTGTTATTCCTCAAGTAGATTACTGTCATTGCCCTAAATTTTCTTTATATATTTATTCTGCTTGTACCAAGACAGCATGGTGAACTGAATTTGGATAATTCTAATTCACTGAAGTAACACCACACAATGCACCTATTACTTGTAGGGGATATTTATTATCAACTCTTGCTCTTTCTCCATAATGTTGCTTGATTGCTTGCATGGGGAAATGTAAAAATTATACATGCATGTCGAGCGAAAACATGCCTTAAAGAGCACCTGTATATAACAAATCACTGTCTATAAAGGGCAGTTTTATTTTCTCCATTTAATTAATAGTTCATATAATTTGAACCTGTATATATTGGACATATTTTCAAATTGCCTCAGTGTCTTTTATATACAGGTTTGAATGCAAATGTCAACTTAAGCTGACGACAACCATAGCATGTACTGTATCCTATAGGTAAATTCCGAAGCACCCGAGTTCACCCCCCGATTTTAGTGGGGTCGCGTTACTCGATCTTTAGTTTTATGTGTATGTTTTGTAGATCGTTGTTTGTACTTTTTCTTTTGGCCATTGTGTTGTCTGTTCTTCTTCGATTTACAGATTCTGATTACTCCATTGGTATCTTTTGGCCATTGTGTTGTCTGTTCTTCTTCGATTTACAGATTCTGATTACTCCATTGGTATCTTTTAGCCATTGTGTTGTCTGTTCTTCTTCGATTTACAGATTCTGATTACTCCATTGGTATCTTTTGGCCATTGTGTTGTCTGTTCTTCTTCGATTTACAGATTATGTTTACTCCTTTGGTATCTTCAAACTCTTCTTAAAGCTACAAAAATAAACATGTTTAAAAACTGTATAATCCTGATCTTACAAGTAGATAGGAATTGATATGCAGCCAAGGCTAGATGAGATGATATCCATTGTCTGTGGTCATCTGGCTGTGTAAACATACTAAAATCTTGCTTCTCTAGTCTTCTCTGCTTCTTCTGTCTATTGTCAGCTGAAACATAAGGATAAAATATATTTGTATGGTATGGTTTGGTTTGGTTTATGGTGTTTAATGCCACTTTCAACAATATTTCAGGTATATTGTGGTGGTCAGTTTTGCTGATAGAGGAAATTGGAGTACACTGAGAAAACAACCGACCTGTCACAAGTCACTGACAAGCTATATCACATAACGTTGTATCGAACATCTCGCTATGACCAGGGCTCGAACTCACAACTTTCATGGTGATAGGCACTGATTGCACAGGTAGTTGTAAATCCAACTACCATTCAATCACAACAGCCCCTAAAATATATTTGTAATCCTGACCTTATTTCAAAGAGTGAGTTGAGTGAGTTGTTTTTTTAATGCCACATGAGCAATATTTCAAACTACATCATGGTGAGAACAAGTTATATTTCAATGAGAAAATGCTAATGTCCACTTTGTACTTGACTTACTCATTTAGTAGGATTTTATTGTGCTAGTTCACTGAAACAAGAGTCCACGGGTAGACATGTCGCTCCACTCAGACACATTATATCCTGATTCTGAGTCAAACAGTCTTTGCTCTTTCTCCTTAATGCCATGTGCTTAGCGGAGAAGCAGCAAATACCAATTTTACAGTCCTTGGTTTATCCTACCTTGGCTTGAACCCACGATCTACAGCGCCCGAGGTGAGCGAGCTGACCATTACACCACAGATGCGGTTCTTATTTAAACGAGGATCCAGAATCAATATGGGTGAGAGACCTATCACAAACAAGATTCTTGCATATTTTAGGATTTAATTATTGGTGTTTAATGCTTTGCAATATTTCAGTTATGCAACTGGTAATAACTTAAAATAAACAACTATCGAAAAATATGTCAAAATCATCACAAGAGCATATACATGTAAATGTAGATATGGGACAATTAAATTACAGTTTAATCTGTATTAAGAGGTCACCTTTGGGACAATGGAAAAATGGCCTTTTAAGACAGGTGACCTCTCAAAAGAGGTTCAATTCATATGACATTTTCTGTAACAAAACAAGAAAAAAGTGACCATTTCATACAGGTGACTGCTTAATAGAGGTGACTGCATGAGCAGGTTTCACTGTATATTGTAATTTAGGAAGATGATACATGTATGTAAGAAACAAATTAAACACAATTAAGAGTAAGTTTGTGGACCATTAAATATATTTTAGTATAACAAACATGACATTAATCCATGAGACAAATTATCATCTGTATTTTTTGTTAATTTTGAAAATGACTGAAGCAAACATTAACATTTTGTCTTTAAAATATGCATGATGTGTAATTTTTGTTATAATATATGTATGTACTTTTTTGCAATGTGGCATATTTTTGTTCTTTGATATGTAGCTGACTTTTACCAGATTTTTAACATAGCTTTAAGCACTAATAAACAATTACAGACAATATTATTATTATTCATTGTTGACAGAAATGTTGTTGATGAACACTTTAACATAAATCATGTCAGCAGAGGTCAAAGTAATTAATAATAAAATCTTCTGACAGCTCAGGTGATGGCTTTACATATATATATATAAACATGTTCTTTAAAGGCATACAGGCTGTCAGAATTGATTATTTTTGTTTATATGTATTGTATTAAAAGTTGCCAATATTGATGTTTTATACTAACAAAATGTTCTGAACAAGAAGCCAGGTTTAAAAAATATGTTATATTAATGTCGTAATTATTGAAAAGAATTTGAATGTCTGTCGGTGGAATAGCCATTAATACACCTAATTATAAGTCGGCTTCTTTTCCCCGAAGCTTGCAGAATACTGATAACTGCTATAAATAACCAGGAAGCATGTTGCATGTAAATTCGTTAGAATTAACATAATTTAAGAAATATATTATGAAATTGGATCCCGGGGTAATCAGTTAATATTTATATAATGGTATTTAGTGAGAATGACACTTAAAATCGGAAATACAAAATGAAATCAATAAAAACAACTCTGCAAAGGGGCCCGATAAAGGGAAAATTGTAAACAAATTGTATTGCATATTATTGACAACACTTGAGTTGTCTTGATTATATTTTTTTCGAAAAAAATAGACATGAAGTTCATTCTTTTAGTCTCTAATTTAAAAGAGATATCACCTAGCGTTTTCTCCTGAAAAAAAAAAGAATATACAAAAAACTACGATGCAATTCTACTGTCAAAATACGATTCAGCCAAAAAAATATACTAAACTATGCTTACGTGTTGAAAAATGAAGTAGGTCGGTATAACATCTTTTTTTAATTTTTACACAAAGCTTGCTGAATCCTCCTTTTTGTGTTGTTTACATGTAGAATCCGTCAATGTTTTTGTTTGTGTCATGTGCTTTTTCTTCAACAAACAATTTCGCACATGCGCAAATGCTTTACCGAATGAGTTCACTGTGTAGGTCGTATGAATGTATGAATATTGTGCGGGTAAACATTGGAGTCTTGATTGGATGGAAGAAAATCAAACAGCGACGTATTTCCTTCGTTCTAGGCTATTTACGTATGATATTATTATGAAAAATTTCAACTGATATTAGTATAAAACATCGAATACTGGCAACTTTTAATATAAAAAAAATTCAATTCTGACAGCCTTTTAAAAAAATAATATTCCTAAATCATTTGTACACCATATTTTATACTGCAATCGTTCTATTTGAGCAGTCAAAATGCGTTGACAGTATATTTACATGTGATAAACAGCCACTGACTGTTTATAACATTTAGGCCACGCCTACTTGACCTGAAATGAACTGAAATGCCACGAAATATTAAGGATTAATGGGTTGAAAGAGAAACGTCATAAAATAAAATCTTGACGTCATATGAAACTCTCAGCGTAGAACGTATACTGGACGTTAGTTCGCAACAAATACGTTTCAATTTTTGATAGAATTCAACAAGAAATTATTTCAAAGGTACAATGTATGTGATGTCTTTATTTTCTATCATACTTAATTTCAATGAACATGTTGTGGATTTAAAGAATTACTCCGCAAAATCAGTTGGGACCTCTTGGGGGCAACTAACTTTTTAATAATTTGAATACTGGTAGTAATATCCATTAATGTCACTAATGATTGCAGTATAAAGACAATAACAGTGCATTGACTTGATATAAAATTTGATATACATATTCGGCACGAATCGGGGAAAATGCTCGGGAAACCCTCGCATTCCCCCCCGATTCTAAGCCTCACCCGTATATCGATTTTATGTCAAGTCAATGCACTGTTATTGTCTATTTCTCAAGAAGTGAACATGCAGATCTTTTTAATTAACAAAAAATGTTATCATACTGTATAATATATATAAGTATTATTCTACTTTTTCACACATCTTTATTTGAAAAAAAAATCATCAAATCTGAAAATTATCTTTGAGTTATTATTAAACAATGTCAAATTCTCAAAATCTGTGATTTATAAACAAAAAAACATGCCCCCCCCCCAAAAAAAGTCGTCTTCTTAACTTCATAATTGAACCAACCCAAGGTGTTAATTAAATTGCAGTCTTCATGCAAAATATTTTTGAATTTTGATGTTCAATGTTCAAGCTCTTACAAAGAAAAGAAGATTTGCTTCACCATGTTTACACTGTTCCAAACATTAAAACTAGAGGCTCTGGAGAGCCTGTCATCGCTCACCTGGTAATAATTGGAAGGGTAAATCCTTAGGAACGTGAAGTCTAACAAAGATTCATATTTTCTTGCAACTTAAGACACAATTTGCTTACTATTGAATGTGTGCTCCATAAATTCTGAAAACCTAAAGTCAAAATTAAAATCTCCCATGGTAAGTATATTAGACTGCTTAAGTTTTAATTCTTGAAGAAGGTTATCAACAAGCATATTTTTCAAGTCTTTCTGTTTGCAGATAGGAACAGCATAAAACAAATCAAGTCAACTGGCTTGGTACTTTCTGAGAAGAACAACTCAGTACAAATTCCCATTGGGTCTTGTAGGCTTCTATGTTAAACTTTGTTCGTCTATGGCGGCCATCTTGAATTTCCAATCGGAACCAAATTTACAATTTAGG
>MJUT01028868.1:262525-283752 GCA_002080005.1 Gigantidas platifrons | reverse complement strand
GTTTTTATAATTATCTCCCTTTCCCCACGTGACTACAGATCGGAACTCTTCAATGTCGGTGGCTTTCCCACTGTAAAACAGCAACAAAAGTAGTTTATTTATACAGTGAAACCTGTCTAAAGTGACCATCCTTGGGACCATCTTTTCTGTTTGGAATAGACAGGTGTTCAGTGTACAAATGTTAAATTAACAAAGATTTTCTAAATTGGGCTTCATTTAAAGTTCGACATATACAGGATTCCATTTTATTCAATGTTCGCTTTATTTTGTATCAAATATGACATAACTTGATATGATATTCAAACTGAATAACTACATACAAACAATTTGACAACATTTATGTGAAATGATAGAGATGCTGGAGAAAACCACCAAACATTTTTGTAAGGTAATGCCAAACTTTAACACATAAAATTTTACCAAGTTTAGCCGGTTCATTAATATTCAACTATCGCGAGTGGAGAAATATCTTAATCCACTGGTAGCAGAAACAAAATATTACGACATATTAACCAACTGGTTAAACATGATAGTAATAGAATTTTTTTTATGTTTTTCTCTTTAGTTCTTTATAGTACATACTGTTGAGATGTATATCAGGGGATTACCATATTTCTCCACTCTCACTAGTTAAAACTTACAAATTTTAACTATATCAAGTGGACAAATATGGTAATCCACAGGAATGCAGAAGGAGAATCTATATATAGCTTTGTGTACTTTCTTCTCCTACAAAGAATTTATATATAGCTTTGTGAACTTACTTCTCCTACATAGAATCTATATATAGCTTTGTGTACTTACTTCTCCTACATATAATCTATATATAGCTTTGTGTACTTATTTCTCTTACAGAGAATCTATATATAGATTTGTGTACTTACTTCTCCTACAGAGAATCTATATATAGCTTTGTGTACTTACTTCTCCTACAGAGAATCTATATATAGCTTTGTGTACTTACTTCTCCTACAGAGAATCTATATATAGCTTTGTGTACTTACTTTTCCTACAGAGAATCTATATATATATAGCTTTGTGAACTTACTTCTCCTACAGAGAATCTATATATAGCTTTATGTACTTACTTCTCCTACAGAGTTAGCTAATAATGAGACTATTTTTTCATGAGGTACTGCTACAACACTTTGGTTATTTATTTCTATAATTCTGTGACCAACTCTGACACCTCCTCTCTCAGCTATACCTCCTCGTAATAAACTACATATCTGCAAAAAAAAACAACAAGAAATTATGTTATGATGACCATTAATGCTATTTATTTATACTTTTTTTTTTGCAACAACATAAAATTCCTCCTCACTCTTTCATCATGTAAATTAAATATAAAATTACATGTATATACTCTTTGTATGTTCATTTAGACTTGCCTCATAATAATATATTCCTTTTGAATCAAAAGCACTTGTCTACTCTGTCAAACTTTGTGGGGCAACTCAAATAACCTGAGCTACAATCACAAACTTACAAGCTTTCCTGATTTTATCAAGTAGAGATTAAACTACCACTGTTATCAAAGAAGTAAACTAGAAGCTCACATGATGAGTCTGTAGAACTAAATTCGTAAGGTAGATTTTTTAAAACTATTTCCTGTGGACTTTATTGGTACAAATTTGAATCTACCAATCATAATAATGCATCATGGCAAATACAATTGTTTTATCATTGCTAGTTATTCAGAATATTTTCAAGTTTTCAAGTTGTACCATACTGAAAATAAAAACAATGAACTTTGGACACAAGGAATTACATCATGGATCTGGACACCTTCATTTGTATCAACTTGATTCTGCACATCACAACGATGTTGTGGTCTTTTCCATGTTCAATGATTTGAGGTGAGAGGATGTTAGTCTTGTTGATATACACCTAAAGGACCCCATTGGAAATAAGTGTTCCAGTATTGTTATAAATACTGTTATAGTGACAGACGGAACCTTTGAACCGTAATGAAAGCGGGAGGTTTGGTGCCTTCAAATCTGATTCAACCCACCATTTCTTTGGAAATGCCTGTACCAAGTCAGGGTTATTACGGTTTTCCCAGTTTTCCGGTTGTTAACTGATTTTGTCTGTTTATATACTTATGAGTTTTGACTTTCCCTTTGGAAGATTGTTCGGAGTTCGGTAATTTTGGGAGGATGTCAACTTAAAAGTGCATTTCAGCCTTGACATACTTGTTTATTTCATATTTTTAAACTACATTTGTATGTAGTTGATATCGATTCCCGAATGAATTTGACCTTTTACCTTTACTTTGATATTGGTGGAACTGTTGAAGGACAATACAACCATCATTTTGTACACTAAACCCCAGCTAACAATCAGGCCATTTGTACTAATACTTTTAGTACAGAGGACACTGAAGAGACAAGTTATAAGTATAATACATACCACACCATTCTGTACACTAAATCCCAGCTGATATTTTACATCAGGACGTTTTACTAATACTTCTACAACAGGAGGACAAGGTACAACAGATAATTTCACAACTGTCTGAGTTTTAGAACTCTGAAAATATATTTAGCATCAAAATTATTTAAATAATTACAAAATTACATGCTATTTTAAAACACCATTGATACTAGTAGTGCAACAATCCATCGGTGCACCGATGCATCACAATATTTTCTTTCGTGATCCACAAATCGATACGTGCCCCTCAAAACGATTCCGATCCGATACTGTGTTTTATCTAAGGCGCACCAAAAAGCAAGCTCCCCACAAGCGAGGCAGTAAAACTACAATAAACAAACATGGCATTAAAAAGAAAACTTTTGTTTCCATGGATTCACACAATTCTCCCTTGTGGAAATTCTTTGGTTTTAATGAAACACAATCTGATTGAGATAGGTCAATAAACAAAGGTATTGTCGTATTTGTGATGCAAAAATGAACTGTAATGGTAAAGCATATCAAAGATGTTTTTTTAAAACCTGAAGACGTTTCTCAGTCATCTCTCATCTCAGGGCTTTTCCCTCCGATGAGAAATTACTGAGAAACGTCCTATAGTTTTAAAAAAACATCGTTAATCACTTATTATTGCAAGACATACAGAGAAAACATCGAGAAAACACTGATTGCTTTCAGTCATGTTGAGCAGCCTACTAAGTCAGCAGTTATTTTACCTACATTGTGTATATAGGTATCAGTTAAAAATGACCATGTAGTTGCCTTCGTAATCAAACCATTCACTCCTTCACCCTTTGAGTAGAAAATCAGTATCATGTACAACTTGGTGAGCACTGTCATGTAAAACAAGTATTTTTTTTCTAGGAAAGCACTGAATTCAATCTTCTTGAATTATAACAATATATTAAGTAGCTTCCACTATTTGAGAGACAACACTGTTTTACAATGTTAACTTTAAAGCAGCAATCTAAACAAAATTAGATGTTCATCATTGAAGGTCCAATCATATGCAAGACATTTAAATATATTGACTAGTCGGAAAACAACTATTGGCCTGTACTTAATTTTAACAAGTAGTCTCATCACTGATTGGTTGTTAGGGAATATGAACCATGCCATGACCCCAATCAGGATGTTGTTAGATGCTGATGTATCACAAAAAAAATAATTAAAAAAGATACAACAAACATCTAATCTTTAAGTAGATTACATAAGTAGCTGACAATTTATAATAATAATAATAATAATAATAATAATAAATTCTTTATTTATAGAGGGTTACACAGTTAGTTAATAACTAATCTTCCCTGAGGCCCTCATTGACATATTTCAACATACATTGTAAAATACACTATACAAAAGTTACACACAAGAAGCAATACATTGTAATAAGTATACACAAAAAGATTTAGTAAATATTTAATGGTAATTTAAGGTACATCATCATTTAAAATGAGACTTTTAACTTTTATTTTAAATGCATTATGAGAGGAAGCTTGCCGTATCAAAAACAAGACAAGACAGACAAGACAGTCCATAATGTTAATTTAAGAAGTCAGATTTTCATTCCCTGTCATAAACATTTGACTATTTACCTTTATATAATTTTGACAAGATGACAGTGGTAAACCAACTAAACTGACTCCATTAACAGATATTATCTGGTCACCAATGTTGAGCATACCACACCGAGCTGCAGGACCAGTAGGAGCCATGTTGGCTATCACAACTGTAGGCACCATAGATCCCCAACCTGATTCAACTATCACCACACCTAGACTTTCTCCTTTCACTTTTGGGACTATCACCTGGATAAAGAAATATCAATCATATCTCCTTTAATAGTATTAAATATCATTATTTTTTCAGTACATTGTTTTATTTTCTATTGAAAATCTGTAGTTTTTATGAGCTACAGGAATGTCAAAATTATTATAATACCACCTCAATATACACTGTAGAATTCTGTAGTAATATCTAAAAGAACACTTAACATTCTGTCATAGTGGAACCTTGCATATAGAGACTGAAGTTAACCTTGTAAAGCTGGAATACACCCCTGATATGGTGTTCATGTGGATTAGGACATAAAGTCTGAAAACAGCACTTGGTATATTGACATTGTGGACTTTAGCAGTAAAGAGAGAAAACACCCCTAGATATATTTACTGGTCGTACTAGTGGAATTCAGCAGTAAAGTTTGCAAACACCACTTGCTATACTGACATTGCAAAATTTGGCAGTAACACCTGCAAACATTCTTAATATATTGAAAAGTGGAATTCAGTAGTAAATGCTGGCAACAGCCCTTGAGATATTGTCTTAGTGGAATTATGCAGTAAGGCTAAATACACCAATTTGATATACATGTATAGTTTTAGTGGAATTAGGCAGTAAACCCGAAAACAAGCCTTGCATCTATAAAAATAACATTAAAAAAAAAAAAAAATCTAATATCAAATTTCAGTTTATTCAAATGACAAAATTATCATAAAAATATAACAGTAATTACTTTATTACAGATTATTTTCTATTCAATTTCAAATTGCTTATCAAATATGGCGTGCACTAGATGAAGAAAAACCAAAGACTTGAAAAACATATCAACTTTCCATTGCTTAAAAGCTTTGATAGAATAGATGTTTTAATTACTGTCAATGTGCTACCATGATAAGAGCCACTTGTTTCATAAACACATTACAAAGGTACAACAGAGATGACAGGAATCCGTTTCTAACATAATTACTTCCTTTTTCTGATAATGACGGGAAGCAAGAACAGGAAACTGAAGACAATTTGTTACTTTATATGGTTTATGCCAAAGAACAGATTAATTATTCAAAAATATTACCAGTAATGGAATATTAAGTCAACAACCAGTGTCCCCTCTTTCTTTTATTAGATAGTTTTATAGAATCATCCTCACACCAATAAACACTGATTATCAAAGATATACACACAGATTAAAAACACTTATAAAAAATCGTGATGAGACCATCAAATATATATACACAGATAAAAAACACTTACAAAAGCGTGATGAGATTATCAAATATATACACACAAATAGACTAGAGGCTCCCAGGAGCCTGTAATTGCTCACTTGGTTTTCAATTTGACATCTAAAGTTAATAGAAAATGGGGGTGTTACACATAATTTTGAAAGTGGGCCACCCAAAGAACATTTCAACTCAAATTTCTGAGCAAAAGATTTAGATGTGATTTTTATCTCATAATATTCCTAAATGGAATAAACTGGCTGAAAAAATCTCACAGAAAAACCAAGAATATATGTTAAACTACTCATTGCCATTTAGCTGCAGTGAAAATTTGAGCTCATTTTGATTTAAACTAAAGCAGCAATGGACAATCAAAGAAATTTCTATTTTTAGTAACAGCAGCCATCTTGAATGGAGGACGGGGCTGTCAGACACAATTTTGAAAGGGACCCACCCAGGGACTATTCCTGCCAGGTTTGGCTTAATTTGGTTCAGTGGTTTCAGAGGAGAAGATTTAAATATGATCTTTTATCAAAATATCCCTAATTTGCATAATCGGTATAAATCAGCTGAAAGAAAAAGTTCACAGAAAAACCCAGAATATTTGTTAAACTATTCCTTGCCATGTAGCTGCAGTTAAAATTTGAGCTCATTTTGACTTATACTAAAGCAGCAATGGACAATAAATTTCACCCCCCCCCTTTTTTTCTATTTTTAGCTTGGTGGCAATCTTGGTTGGAAGTCGGGATCACTGGACACAATTTTAGAAGGAGGCCATCCAAGGACCATTCCACCAAAGTTTGGTTGCAATTGGCCCAGTGGTTTCTGAGGAGAAGATTAAAATGTGAAAGTTTATGACGTACGACGGACGGACGAACGACGACAGACGCCAAGTGATGGCAAAAGCTTACATGGCCTTTGGCCAGGTGAGCTAAAGACACAGGCCGCTTGGTCGTGATTGTATGGTAGATGGATTACAACTACCTGTGCAATCAATGACTATCACCACTTAAGTTGTGAGTTAAAACCCTGTTCATGGCAAGGTGTACTCGATACAACATTATGTGATAAAGTTTGTCAGTGACTTGCGACAGGTCAGTGGTTTTCTCTGTCCACTCGGATTTCCTCCACCAATAAAACTGATGCCACGATATAACTGAAATATTGTTTGTGAAAGTGGTGTTAAACACCAGAAATCAACCAAACCAAACCAACTAACTTACAAAATCGTGATGAGATTAGCAAATTTATGCACACAGATAAAAAATGGTCACTCTCTGGCACAGAAAACATAACTTGTTCCGTATCACTGACTATGGGCAAGCAACTGGTAAACTTTATCACTTGCAGCTGCGAGTTGAGTGCACCCTTTTTTGTAATTTACAAAGGCAGGCGCGAACCCACGCCGTATAGGTGATAAGCTTGTATGAGTTGTTAAGTAATCCAACTACCTAACTCATTGATACACCCGGGCCCTCGATTATTTCATAATCTGCCCATGATTTTTTGTGTATGAAAGCATGGCTTATCAATCATGAGAAATATCTCTCCTGGCGTCACAAAGACTGAGCATAATGCATGGCTTATTAAACATGAGATATATCTCTAATGGCGTGAGCCAATCTTGTGGCAGAGTTAATAGTGGTTGACATATGACAGCCGGAACTCTTTGTGTGGAGACTAAGAAAACATTTACAAGATCGTGATGAGATTATCTAGTACACACAGACAGAAACATTAACAAGATCATACATTGTGATCAGATTATCTTAAAAACACAAGATACAAAACACTTACAAGATCATGATGAGATTAGTAAAGATATACATATAGAAAGAAAATGTTTACAAGGTAGGATTTTCTGAACGAGAGAGGAAATTTGTCAACATATTACTGCAAGGTTTCAATTCAAGAAAGAAAAAAATCAAAATTAGATACAACATATTTGACTCATAACACAACAGTATTAGAATTTTTGACCATTTTGACTGTTATAACACAATAGTGTTAGGTGTTAGGGTTATGGAGTTTAACGCCACTTTCCACAACATTTCAGTTACATCATAATGGTCAGTATGACAAATTTGACTGCTATAGCACAATATATAGTGTAAGAATTTCTGACAATTTTGTTATAAGTGTAAGTATAGACAACACAATGGTAAACGTTTGGAATCATGAATTTAATCAATGATTTCCTATAAGATTGTTTAAGTGATAGATATTCCCTAGAGACAACTTATGTCTTTTCTTATGAGTGACAGAATTAAATGTGAAACAAGATAACTCTGTATTCAATGCATTCAGAATGAGACATTTCCACAGGGATATTGTTATCAATGTTACACATTACAAGATCCATCCCTCTCTTGTCTGCCTGGAGTAAAACGTGCAATTTGTGGTCTGATTAAAAATGCTTCTAACCCTTTATTCAATCTGGTAGGTGAATTAATGATTTCTTTAAAAGAAAGTTTTAATCAAACTCAGTGTCAAATTCAAACAACAATAAAAAAAAAAAGTATTCAACTTGCTTGCAGTAGCAAAGACTCCTTATTAATACCATATAAGTATAAACACATGTATTTTCTACAAAGTTGATAGCTGAAAAGGTGGCAGTAATTTCTATATAATTGGTCTATTTGAATTTTTTTTAAATATTTTCTTTGGTTTTATGGTGTTTAACATCACTGTCAACAATATTTCAGCTATATTGTGGTGGTCAGTTTTATTGGTTGAGGAAACCAGAGGACCTGAAAAAACCAACGACCTGCCACAAGTCACTGACGAACTTAATCACATAATGTTGTACACTTCGCCCAGGGAAGGAGTCAAACCCATAAGATCAGTGGTGACCTTTTAAATAATCTACATATGCTCACATTAATTCAAGATACCATACTAAATATGAATAAGTTCCATCTGATGACACACTAGTAGCCCACACAAACAAGATCGAACAAACATACAGAACATAATATTAAATAAGTTGAAAAAGGGGCAATAACTCTCATGAAAGATAATACCAAATATGAACTAATTCTGCCTAAAGGCAAATAGTCTACACATGACAAAGGGATGATAAATGGAAGGACAAGGTCAATTCAGCACAAAAACCATAATACCAGAGCGAGGGCATAAAATCCTTGAAAATAAATAGTTTATTTGTAACTCCCCTAATTGTTACGTTTAATGCTGACATACCATAGAAAACTCCTGCAAACAATTAGGTCTTTAAAATTCACCAAAACAACATTCTATTTCTAACTCTATCAACAAATTTCAGAACCACAGGAGTAATCATTCAGATAATTATTACATAGGCACTTTATTGGTTTCACCTAATTACATTTTTTTTCTCAAATGAAGAAGGAAGTCATGAATGCAATACTTTAACACTCTTGGTTGTAAAATTGTGACATTTCAATATCCTTTGGTGTATTTTTATTCCAAGATACAGGAAATTGGCAAAACACTTACTATGCAACAATTTAAAGGGATTCCCAAGTTTAAAGCTTCATTGGATCATTTTGTAAATGATATGATACTCAAATCAGCATGTGTCTGCTGATTCTCTTTTCAATATCACAATAAATAACTTTTTATAATCATTATTATACAAAATAAATTATATAAATAACTATCACTTTATGTAACAAGAGGTTCACCTGGTTATTCATGTATAGTATGGGTTCAGTCAAGTTTGTAGCTTCTGAGAAAAATCAAATGTTTCCTTTTCTATAGGAACCTATTCAAACTACTTCCTGCAATGGTAGCCATCTTGGATTTTGGATAAAAAAGAACCAAATAAAAACTCTCAGTTTGCAGAGGATCAGCCAGGTACATTCCTTTACAATTTTTCAGTGGTTCCAGTGGAGAATACTTGGTAAATAGTTTTCCCACACATCCTTATTTAAACTTTGTACTGAAGTAGCGTTCATCTTGGACAAATATTTGATTGACAAATAAGACATAAGCTTTGTAGAGGATCATATAAGGAACATTTCAGCCAATTAAATGAACTATACAGTTTCTAAGTAGAGATTTGACATTTCAGCCATCCAAAAGCATAATTACCCTAGCAAGTCATGCTAAATTTTAAAATTTGTCATGAGTAGATTCAGTAGTTTCTGAAAAAGAGATAATAATGTGAAAAACTGATAACAACCGACATCAGATGCAAAGAGATGAGAGCACATAAGAAAAGTTATCTTTAAATATTAATATATAAAAATACCAGTATATGTCCATTCACTTACCTCTTTATGTTTTTCTTTGTTAGCGAACAAGTTTAATTCTTCTCCATAAATTTCTTGTTGATTGAGGACATCTTGGTAATCAATTTCTTTCATAAGACCAGGATCTTCAATGCCATTGGCCTTCAGAAATTCCATATAAGCCACCTGGAAGGCCTGGCCTATGGATTGGGCTATCAATTGAGCCTATAAATAAAAAGAAATAAAATTCAATACCAAAGATGAATTTAATTGATGCCATTTCAGAAATGTACATATATTAAATCTGAGAAATAATAGTGACACTATATATATAGCTAAGGTGTAACATAAATATATGCCAGCTATTATTCAAGATAAACACAGAAATGTGTCAAACTTTACTCAAGATAAACACAGAATTGTGTCAGGCATTACTCTAGATAAACACAGAAATGTGTCAGGCATTACTCTAGATAAACACAGAAATGTGTCAGGCATTACTTTAGATAAACACAGAAATATGTCAGGCATTACTCTAGATAAACACATAAATGTGTCAGGCATTACTCTAGATAAACACAGAAATGTGTCAGGCATTACTCTAGATAAACACAGAAATATGTCAGGTATTACTCTAGATAAACACAGAAATGTGTCAGGCATTACTCTAGATAAACACAGAAATGTCAGGCATTACTCTAGATAAACACAGAAATGTGTCAGGCATTAACTTTAGATAAACACAGAAATGTGTCAGGCATTGTTCTAGATAAACCCAGAAATATGTCAGGCATTGTTCTAGATAAACCCAGAAATGTGTCAGGCAATACTCAAGATAATCACAGAAATGTGTCAGGCATTACTCTAGATAAACACAGAAATGTACCAGTTTTTACTCAAGATAAACACAGAAATGTGCCAGCTTTTATTCAAGATAAACACAGAAATGAGCCAGTTTTTACTCAACATAAAGACAACAAGCGAGTAAAGCTGTCATTCTTTCAGAGTAATTTTGTGTTATATTGTCAAAGCTGCAGATAAGTTTTAAGTGCAAGGGTTATGTACTCCTCATTTATGAAAGTGATGAGTACCAATTCTTTTTCTGTTACTTTATTGTACTCCTGTCCACAGAGGTAATTGCATATAGGTCATTTTAAAAATTTTATAAGGAGTATTTAATTTGTAATAATTCTTTACAGCATGCATCTCTGTTTTCAGACATTGAAATAGTTGTCACGTTTCATATGAATGCTTTTGATCATTTGAATAAAATATTTGACTGATTTGTAAATTGTTTTGAGGTTGGTACCTGAGCCCACCTCAATGGTGTTTTAGGCTTGTTGTCGGAAGTCAATGCCCTCAACCACTTGGAACCTAAGCCCAAGTAAGTCAATAAACATGTTTACATTTTACTGCGATATTAATCCTTTTTTATGGTTGGTTTTCCTTTCATTCATTATCCAATCAATTCACAATTTACATTAACTCGAATCTTAATCTTTTGTATGTTTGTTAAAACATGATTATATTTGTCTTTGAAAAAATATCTACTGAACTTGATTAAATTTACAATAATGAGCATTAGTACTTACAGATTTTGTTATTAAGGAGTATTTAACATTACAAATATGTACAGTCAAATCTGCATATAAATATGTGCCCTTTATGAGCAGCTTCCCTTTATATACAGTGATGTTATATAGAGATGCCCTTTAAGGCATGTTTGACACAGACTTTTCAAAATTGATGCATACTTATCAACTTTGATTGCATAAAATATGCAGGTATGCAGATTAACTGGTTGTACAAGATACCAGCAGTACTATTGTATAAAAATTCTGACATTATAATAAAACACCAGGTACATGTACATTAATAACTACACTGGAAATTAATTGTAGATTCACATTATTTTATGGAAGAATTCACCAGGAGAGCCTCATAAAACTTCATATTCTGGTAGATTTTGGAATACTAAGTTTTTTTATTGCAGATATAACCAACCTGCCCCCCCCCAAGATAGAAATATAATGAGTAACTTAACCAGTGAAACTTTAATGACTGGAATAAATGTGTAATAAAAGACATCTAAACCTCACACATGAGACCAGCCTCTGATGCAAAATCATTAAAAAGGTACAGCTCTACATTAACATCCTCGCATTAATGAATATTCTAGCATCCTCACAGGAAAATTATCTGAAAAACCGGAAAATATATTTTTGGTCAGGAAGTTGTAGATATAAAACAGATTTTGTAGTCAGGAAGTGTGAAAGAATTAAGAAAGTTAAGCTGACAGAGAGACAATATGATGGCATTATAAACTAATTAACAAACAGCCACTTCTAGATTTCTTACCCAGTAATTCAATTCGTACTGCGAATGTTACAGTTTTCATTAATTATTTAGATTATAACATAATGTCAATATCTTAAAGGTCTACTTGGCCATAATAAATTTGTAGTTGGGATTACTCTACTTGTATTATCAAAATCCTATTAATATACTTAGATCTTTTTGGTAGGATTCAGAGTAATATATACAATATTACATCTTCAACATACAAACATGGGTAAATCTCATGCATGTCACCACCAGTAAGTCTGTAGCAATTCAACATGAGCAAGTATGTAGCAAGTCTCAACTAGAAAGTCTGTAGCAAGTCAAGATTAGTAAGTGTGCAACAAGTCAAAACTATTAGCTCAGTAAGTCTGTAGTAAGTCAATAGTAACAACTCTATATTAAGTCAATAAATGTGACAATTTTTGACCAGTGCTACTAGTATTATGAACTTTCAGGAGAATGCACTTCTTAACAATTTGTATTTCATCTATGAATATGAAACATTTCTATTTAAAAGGCCATATAATTGCTTTGTTTTCTTAGAAAATTATGCAGTCCCATTTAAAAGTAATAACAACCAATTAACAACATCTTAAAAATGATATCAATCAACAGTAATTATATTTTGACAACAATTTGTAATAATTTAATCCCGCAAGACTTTAAAATCACAATAATAATCCCCAACAGAGATATTCCATAAGACAAACCCTTAGTAAACAAGTTCTTAATATAACTAAACCAATTAGATGGCATCTCACAGCCATTGTTCTGACAGTGTTAAATATTAGAATAGTACAGGAAACACGATGGTGTCTATAAGATCAGCCAATGGCAAATTACTTCAGAAAATAGATTTCTAGAATTTATAAATCTTTAATTATTAAAAAAAAAATACATGGCTTGTTCTCATATTGCAGACATTGTATTTTTCACCATTTTATAAATCCAATAGGAAAAATACCAGTTATTAATAGTGACTAATAATTATAAAAATAGTAATATTAATCTCCACTGAATAGTATAATGATACTGACTATACACATTACAATTCTACATATGTCTTATATTTTTAAAAACCGCATCTGTGGTGTAATGGTTAACGTGCTCCCCTCGAGTGTGGTAGATCGAGGGTTCGAGCCCCAGTGGAGTCATACCAAAGACTATCAATTTGGTATTTGTTGCTTCCCCGCTAAGCATGCAGCATTAAGGAGAAAGAGCAAAGACTGGTTGGTTCAGAATCAGAATAATGTGTCAGAGTGGGCTGACGTGTCTACCAGTGGACTGTTGTTTCAGTGAGCAAGCGCTCTAAATATCCAACTCAACGTGTTGGTCTAGTACAAAGCGGACCTCGTCATCATCTCATTGAAAATTAACCTGTTCTCGCCATGATATAGATGAAAAATTGCTGAATTTACGTTAAACAACAATCACTCACTCTCTTATATTTTCAATGGTTTTTTTTTTTTTTTAGACATATTAAACTGTTGTTGGTCACAAAAGGGCCAGTTGAAATTCATTTAAAAATTAAGCTATTTTTGTTTGAAATTTTGTCAAAAAATTTCATTACCACAGACAGTTGTATTATCAATACATTTCATACACAAATTGAAATGCACGTCATCTAACTTTTTGTCATTCGCTTAAGCGCCAGAAAATCAAATACAATTAAAAGTTGAACACGAAACTTAAGAAATTGATTCATAGTTGTTCAAAACAGATTTAAAAGTAATTATCAGATTTCTCTGTAATGGTACTGTTTTCTGTAAATGAAAGGCTTCCAAAAAAAAAAAAAAATAAAGTTGATTACTAATTCTTTTAAGATGCAACCAAAAACAGAAACATCCATTTTTGTAGCTTGGAGCATCTTTGCTTGGCTTGGGTTTAGATTTATGGTGTTTAATGCCACTTTCAAAAAAATATTTCAGTTATATCATCAACTTATATCGTGGCAGTCAGTTTTATTGGTGGAGGAAATCAGAGTGCCTGGAGAAAACCACCAACAGGCCTTAAGTCACTAACAAACTTTATCACATAATGTTGTATCACCTGAGCCGGATTTGAACTCACAACATTAGTGGTGATAGGTGCCAATTGCATAGATAGTTATAAATCCAACTACCATACGATCACGACCACGACGGCCCTCTTTGTTTGGAAATGGACAAGGTTGCAATACTCAAAATCATTATCAACCTTTATTCTGTGTCAAGGATCTTTGTGTTAAAATTTCAGAAGTATAGGTCAACAAGAGCTAAAGTTGTTGCACCGAAACTATTGTGTCTACAGACGGACGAACGACAACAGACCCATTAATATAATACAATCATAAAAATTGTGTGGTCCTATACAAATGCTTACGCTTGAATATATTTGTTTGATAGTGTTTAATGCCACTTTCAACAATATTTCAGTTATATCGTGGTGGTCAGTTTTATTGGTGGAGGAAACCGGAGGACCAGGAGAACACCACAGACCTGTCGCAAGTCACTGACAAACTTATATCACATATTGTTGTACACCTAGCCCTGATCGAGATTTGAACTCACAACATCAGTGGTGATAGGCACTAATTGCATAGGTAGGTGTAAATCCAAATACTATACAATCACGCCACGAAGGCCCAAATTATTGTTGAATAAGACATCAGTCTGCTGTAATGTAAACATCCATTGATATATTGATACTTTAGAGTTATAGTTTTGACAGAGATAAATTGTATTTTATTGTCAATTATTGGTCAAGGAAACTTATTTCTAAACATGAAAATTAATACAAATTGTATGTATAGAAAAAAAAACTGAGAACAAAAGACACATTGAAGAAATGAAATCAACAGCATGACAGATAGCGGAGTCACGTAAAAAGATGCTTAAAAACAAAATCTAAAGCACTACAGAATTTCCATGTTTTGTAAACAAAGAACAACGTATTTGTCAATATTTAACAAAAGCTGGACAAAGAATATAATTTAATCCAGACATTGTATGTCAAGTTTGTAGTTATTCAATAGCAAGAAAAAAAATGCTATTCCAATAGATTTCAAAAGACAGATTATTGATTATGGAATATTAATTTTACTGTTCATAAGGAAATTGACATCCACATCTCAGCTACAGCTGAAATAATTTACATCCTACAGCAGGAAACTGAAAGCTTCAGTCTAACTTGTCAACATATCACAAGTGTCATTCTTCAGCTGTAATGTAAGGGGCATGTTATATACAGTAAGCTGTACTCACGAGGATTGTGAGGATCGTCAACCTTTCCTTATAAGTAATTGATTTCTATATATATATACTTCTCTATCATATAATTGTGTAGATATATAAAATCAAGATTGTATGTGATACTTTACCTACTTAAAACGAAGTTTACTTCAGTAAAACAACATCATTCATGTCCACTAACAATCACAACACCAGTAAACAACATCATTCATGTCCACTAACAATCACAACACCAGTAAAACAACATCATTCATGTCCACTAACAATCACATCACCAGTAAAACAACATCATTCATGTCCACTAACAATCACAACACCAGTAAAACAACATCATTCATGTCTACTAACAATCACATCACCAGTAAAACAACATCATTCATGTCCACTAACAATCACATCACCAGTAAAACAACATCATTCATGTCCACTAACAATCACATCACCAGTAAAACAACATCATTCATGTCCACTAACAATCACATCACCAGTAAAACAACATCATTCATGTCCACTAACAATCACAACACCAGTAAAACAACATCATTCATATCCACTAACAATCACATCACCAGTAAAACAACATCATTCATATCCACTAACAATCACATCACCAGTAAAACAACATCATTCATGTCCACTAACAATCACAACACCAGTAAAACAACATCATTCGTGTCCACTAACAATCACAACACCAGTAAAACAACATCATTCATGTCCACTAACAATCACATCACCAGTAAAACAACATAATTCATGTCCACTTACAATCACATCACCAGTAAAACAACATCATTCATGTCCACTAACAATCACATCACCAGTAAAACAACATCTTTTCATGTCCACTGACAATCACAACACCAGTAAAACAACATCATTCATGTCCACTTACAATCACAACACCAGTAAAACAACATCATTCATGACCACTTACAATCAGAACACTACTGTGTTCAATAAACATATAGGAGACCTGTGCAGTGTAGAATGGGAAAAATAAAGGTATTCCTCCCTCAGGCATTGGTGACCTTAGCTGAATTTAGATATCTTGTTGGGTTTCCTTGCCCTCAAAAGCTTTAAAAATTATTTGGCTTTGAATGTACCTGATGAAGTTCATTACAGAAAAATTATTTGTTATTGTGTGTTGGTAACCTTCAGAGTAGGGTTGATATAATTATACCTTTAGATGCGTTATACTATACAACTATTGCCTTCATATGAGGTGAACATCTAAAGTTGTCAACCTGAGGGTGGAGGTTTAGACCTGATGGTAAACAACCTGTTGAGGGTTGACAGATATCTGTTCACCTCAGGTGAAGGCAACAACTGCTTTATTATACCAAAACTACTCTAATTGTGCCCATTGGTGAACAATTTTTTCGTTGAGTTCAATAATATCAGTGTAAAAACTAGAAACTAGAGTTGATCTCTCATTATTCTCTGACTTTTAACATCGGGCCAACTTGCATGCAAATAACGAATGAATAAAATATGTTGGTAATTGGTTACACCGTATACACATTACAACACCATAAAATGTATTGGAAAGTCATTTACAAAATTATTTCATCATTCCTATAAGTTGTTGATAATTACACTAATGCAGCATTCTTTAACAACATGTCATCCAAGAATACTTTTAACAAAATTCTACTGTCTCCATCGGGCCTTGCCTTTGTCTTATTTATGCATAACAAATATCAGATGCACTATCTTGTCTTATTGTCTCCCAATGTCTAAGACTTTCTACAGTGTCAACCAGTACTATCTAAGATTTTAGGTACAAAATATTAACCTTTATTATATAAAGTCTGACCTTAGGAGTTTCCTTAATAGAAAAACTGATTGATTAACTATCTGATTGAATTGATCAAACCAAAAAAGTTTTTCCTCAGATTATTAACTTAATGTTTTCATATTGTAACTGAATTTATTAAGGACAAAAATGTTAAAGACAATGAGAAATAAAAGTCAATTACATCATCTATAACAAGTGACCAGCATCATGTCAAAAACATTGATTTTATCCTAGAATCTGCTGGTACTCCTTTTATTTCTTCATTTTATAACAGTTTATACCTATTTAATGTTTGAATAACCATCATAAAAATAAACCTTCAGGAAAAACTGCATATTTTATTTTATTTTCTCTGTGTTGCTGATAAGAAGATGTATTTGGAAGGCAAATATAGTCAATTTTGGTAAAGGAATATGCTCAACCATTCAGACATTGAATAGCAGTTATTAAAAAATTAAGCATACATAGAATACATCTTTTAGATCAATATGCCACATTATCTTCAAAGGGCCATCATGATCGCATGGTAGTTGGATTTACAACTACCTATGTAATGAATGCCTACCACCACTAAAGTTGTGAATTCAAATCCCATTTAGGCGAGGTGTACTTGATACAACATTATGTGATAAAGTTTGTCAGCGACTTGCTATAGGTCAATGGTTTTCTCCGGGTACCTCCACTTATAAACTGGACTGCCACGATATTACTGAAATATTGTTGAAAGTGGCATTAAACACCATAATCCTAACCCTAACCCATTACCTTCAAGCCAATAGGCCTAATATTCAGGACTGTATGTCAACGCACATTCACATTAGAATTGCTTTCACAAGAATTTGAGTACTTTACAAAAGGCATGTAAAGTTTTTTTTTTATGCAGTAAAGAATTAACAGGTTATACATATACAGAAATTCTAATACAGAAACTAGATTTGGTCTAAAGCCAGTTTTTCATTTTTGTCTTTCAATTTCATAAGGTGACCATTACATTTCTATTATTTTGAGCTCTGATCTTAAAAAAGTTCAATAAAACTTGGCATACATGAATGATCCTGTCTATTAAAAAATGTCAATATATCCTTAATAAAATATTAAAAAAAACAAAACTCCTGAAGTACATTGTTTCCCACTAGACCCTGGAAAGTTAATTAATACTGCCATATATACATCCTGAAACATTACTAAGAGTATACCCTGTCACAGTGTAAGTTCTATTATATAAAATAAGTCAGTAATATCCAAGATTTAGACACCTGAAGCTAGATATATCAAAGATAATCTCAGGTGAATTCATGTTTATTTCACAAAACATCAATATTCAATTAGATTATAACCACATGAATTTCACAAATATTGATGTCTCCCTGCAAGTATTACAAACTTAGTTTTGTGATTCTAAAAACAAATGCCTTAAATGGAGCTAAATCTTTTTAAATTGCAGTTAATTCTAAAATCAAATGGTTTAAATACATCTAAATCTGATTAAAATGCAGTTAATTCTAAAAATAAATGGTTTAAATACAGCTAAATCTGATTAAAATGCTGTTAATTTTAAAAATAAATGGTTTAAATACAGCTAAATCTGATTAAAATGCTGTTAATTCTAAAAATAAATGGTTTAAATATAGCTAAATCTGATTAAAATGCTGTTAATTCTAAAAATAAATGGTTTAAATACAGCTAAATCTGATTAAAATGCTGTTAATTCTAAAAACAAATGGTTTAAATATAGCTAAATCTGATTAAAATGCTGTTGATTCTAAAAAATAAATGGTTTAAATACAGCTAAATCTGATTAAAATGCAATTAATTCTAAAAATAAATGGTATAAATACAGCTAAATCTGATTAAAATGCTGTTAATTTCATTTTCCACTTTATTTAATGTACTTTCCTATACTTATAAAATGTAGATACGGTACAATGTTTCTAATTTGGTGGGAAGAAGCGTTTCTGGAAAAACCTTTATCAGGTATGCTCTAGAAGTCAATAAGGGTAATAACAAAATTACCGAACTCCGAACAATCTTCCAAAAGGAAAGTAAAAACTCATAAGTATATAAACAGACAAAATCAGTTAACAACCAGAAAACTGAGAAAACAGTAATGACTCTGACTTGGTACAGGCATTTCCAAAGAAATGGTGGGTTGAATAAGATTTTAAGGTGCCAAACCTCCCACTTTCATTATGGTTCAAAGGTTCCGGCTGTCACTATAACAGCATTTATAACAATACTGGAATAAAGTAGGTAAAATAGTAGTCAACGCAGTACTAAATTAAGATTGCAAAGCCAAATAAATTTAAAATCGTTGGGTGCAAGAAAACCAAAGAGCCAAATTCTATGTTCAACTAAAATTCCCTGCAGTGACATCCGTCTTTGAATTCCTATTGACACTATAACACAATTATTGCAGTTTTTGCAGATGGCCATCTAAGAAGCAATCCAGCAAAGTCTCTTTTTAAATTGTTCCATTGACATGATATTGGTAATTTGTTGTAATAATCCCATTGACTTAATATTACTACAAGAATCCAGTATAATTTATGTCTATATAGATTTATTCAAGTATTACAGTCAAAAACATATGTCATAAAATATTTAAACTTTTCAGTACCAATAACAGATATACTAAAAACACACTTGACTTGGGAGGTTTTAACAAAAGGAGACATGATGCTTATTATAATGCTTTATAAAGAATATTGATCTTTGAAAAGTTCATTATAATAAACAATATCTAATAGAGACAGGTCCCTAGTGAACAATGTTAATAATTAAGACTTCTTCTTTACCTACAGAATAAGTATGACATTAGACAAAATGAGTATCAACAATGTTTGTTAATAGATTATACTAAACATGCTCATCCTTTTCGCCAGTAAGGAGTTGTGTCAATTTCCTTGTACATTCCAGTAGTTGTACATTTCAATGGGGATAACCCCTTCTTTTATTGGTCAAAACAAACTTGAGTTATTGCTAATATCAAACTTCAGAAACAATATTATAATTTTATTTTATATCTTTTTCTTCAATTTTTTCAATGTCATTAATTATTTCGTGGAGACAAGGAAAACAACTCTGTCTAAAATAAAAATATATATCACGAACAAGTCTGGAAGTATACTCTGTAACTTACCTGGATCAGTTATTCCATAATTTAGTATAAAGGTTAAAACTTACATGAAAGTTAACTTAAAAGTCGTAGGCATTCAACAATATGAAGAAAAAAATTCCTTTCAAAAATATGATGTAGTTGGTCCAATATCGGGAAGATAAATTTCTCCCCCAAAATATCAGAGAACTATGAAGTTAATTAAAAAACACATTAGACTGTAAGACATGGTGATCATTTATTATTATGTACTTAGTTAAAAGTTTTAGAATAAAAAGGCATTAAGTTTAAACATGACAAGACAAAAGGATAATGAACCTTTATAAATGAAGGTATAGTCTAGTCCAATTATGATGAAGTTTTAGGGGGGTGACATGGAATCTTTTCATTATAACCAAACTTCAATATAACCAGATTTGATAAATACTCAAAAAGATTGATGTGGCTAAATGATCCGCATAACATAACTGATTTTTCATTATAACAGATTTTATTATTAGTGGACAGGACTGTATAACACATGTACAAATGAGGTTAATTCAAATCAAAACATAAAAAAAAATAATGTTATAATATACCCTCCACTGTGACACGATTTCTAGGATTTCTGTTCTACAACACAGAGAAGCAATTATTGATCATTATAATACAGTATGTCTTCAGTTAGTACATTATCATGTAGAGTCCTATGTTAAATCATGGCCTCCAATAATGGCTGTCTTATTTTCTAATTGACACAGAACATAAACTTTAATTAGGATTATTTAAGGATCATTCTTGCCAAGTTCATTTTTAAATGATACATAAGTTCAAATTTCTCTTAATTTTTGCAATGTTGAACCTTTGGTAAAACTTGGGTAAACTTCTAATTAATGTGAACTGTGGCAGTCTATGAAACCTTGTTAGAGTTTCATAAAAATGAACTCTTCATAAACCAGTTCTATAGTGACAAAGTTTTTTTTAAAACATTTTTCAAAAGTGAAATAAAGCAATGTTACAATAATACCAGAGTAAGAATTGGAAGACAATGTTCCTATATGTAGCCATCATCTCCTCCATTAATACCACAGTAAGAATTGGAACACAATGTTC
>MJUT01028868.1:230887-250481 GCA_002080005.1 Gigantidas platifrons | reverse complement strand
AAAATATCATATCGCTTAAATGAGTTTATAAACAAGTTAAAATTAGGCCAGGCACAGCAGCATTTACAATCTTCTTAAAATTATATTGAAATGCCATCATTAACTAGTACAATTAGATTACAGAATAATTCCATTAGAAACAGTATGTGATATAACCATGTTTTTAAACAGTATGTGCCATAACCATATTTTTCATCATGATTACCTACTTTTATCCCAATTATGCCAAAAGGTGAAAAGTCACAATCTTATAGGCAATAGTTGGCAAGAGCTATATACATATTTTTAATAGTAACTAAGTTTTGGGGTTTTCAGAATATTTAATAGTCAATAGTTTGTAACAGCCCCAAGTATCGTAGGTAGCTGGTTGGATCCACAGTTGGATCAAACGAAAGACTATTAATTGGGTATTTGATGCTTGTTCCGCTAAGTGTGCAGCCTTAAGGAGTAAGTGTACAGTCTAATTGGCTCTGTGTAATGATTAAGTGAGCTACTACTAATCCAGTTCAGCATCATTGTTATAGCACGAAACAAGCACCATCATCATCTCATAAAAAAGTAACTGTTTCTTGATATCACACGGCTGAAAAATTGCTAAAATAACAATCAATCACTGACTAATTATATTAAAATGCAATAGTTTAGGACAGCCTTAGGAATACAGAAGGCAATAGTTAAATAGAGCCTTAGGAACACATATAGGCAACAGTTTAAGACATCCTTAGGAATACACATAGGCAATAGTTTTAAGTTTATTTGAAATGCACAATTTTACCCCAAGGGGTTGATGGCATACAATTATACAAAACATATATACAAAGCAGACAAAGGACAATCATTAATTAAGTACAAATTAAAAGAATAACAAGACAGTCTTAAACAGACAAATTAAATTTGTAAAATCATACAGTTATAGAGTCCACTTTCCTCAGTATTAAAGACTTTTTAATAAATGGAGCAACAAACCGCAAATGATTCGGCAAAGACATTATCTGTATATATTTTTCATTATTGTTTAGTGCACTTAGAAAATTATTCTGTATATTCATTTCTAATTCTTTTCTAATATCATTATATTTTGGACAATGGAAAAAGTAGTGAATTTCATCTTCAATTCATATTGCACATTTGGCAAAGTCTATCATTTCTTTTTGATCTTTTATAACGACCTTTTTCTATTTCTAAAAAGTGGTCACTAACTCGCATTTTACATAAATTTCTTCTGTTTTCAAAATTTGTATGAAGTAAATATTCATTGATTTCATAATCAGATTTTAATTTACTGTATAAGAATAGTTTGCTGTTTTCTGTTAAAGCATGAAGTTTTTCAAAAAATAATGTTTCATAGTTATATTTTAATTTAACTTTTAATCTTTTCTCAAAAGAAACTTTTTCTTTTTCATAGTCAAGATGTTCTATTTCATCTAAGTCTATGTTATTAACATTACATATATTATTTATATAGGTAAACCAAGAATATGAACCTTTGAAATGTAATGACTTTGCTAATAAAAACGCATCATCTAGTAATTCGTTATCAGTATGATGTAATAAACGAGCTAAATATTTTACAGATTGAATTTTAATGAATTTAAAGACAGCCTTAGGAACACACATATGCAATAGTTGAAGACAGCCTTCGAAATACCCATATGCAATTGCTTAAGATAGCCTTAGGAATATACATAGGCAATAGCTTAGGACAGCCTTAAAAATACATGTATGACAGCTTGTCAATCAATTATATTTAATGGTTAAGCAGCATTATAAATATCAATAAAAACATAAGTTGTGATTGTCTTATCACAATTCTAGACAGGATTCTAGGAAATATTTAATATCATCATAAAACGTTACACTTTTATCCAATAGTCAAAGAAATTTACAGAAAACAGATCATATATTTTTTTTATTACAATATTTAATTCATGAAGTAAAGTAATAAAAGTTAATTCAGATGTAAAGGCCAGGAATATTCGTATTTAAGGGTTAATTTTCACCATAACATCTATATAATCATACATGATCCTGTACCGATCATTGATTACGATTATGTAAATGAAAAGCAAAAATTACCATTGAAATAGAATCAAATATAAAAATTCATCAGAACTGTTTTAATATAAAATTGATTCTTTTTTATTTCACAAATAATGTAATCAAGCACATGCTATTACACCTAGAAATCAATTGTATACAATGTTATAACAGATTTGAAAAGGGCAGAAAACAACATTGTCAGCTTAGTTACCAACTCTTACTGAATATATTTATAACATTAACTCTGTTCATAGAAATACAAAACAGCTGGACTTTTAATTCAACATAAATTTTAACCCTGACAACAGAAGTTGCTTACATTGATCTTGCTGTTTAATTACTTCTTACATCTTAAATTATGTTTATACATAAGCAAATTGACCATGTTATTAGTTTTCTGTGTAGAAAAATACAATGTAGTGACCTTGACCTTACCTTGTACTAGTTACCTGGTTGACCTTGACCATGACCTTTTGTTTAGCTTTGGTATCTTAATTTACAATTATTTTATCCATTAATTTCCACTTGATTTGACAGAAACTTGTCAAATAAAATCCTGCTTTATTTGGTCAATGACTGAATACAGCTGTGCTATTTCTAGAAATTACATAGCACTCATTTACAGTGTGACATTATACATATTGTGATGTTGCCAATGGTAAAGAAACATTTAGTTGACATGTATCCATCAATGTCAGTTCAAGTATAAATTCACCACTTTCTCTTAAGAGATGTAGCATAAAAACAACACAGGTTTATTTCTGAAATATACATTCTTTATTTTACTTCCAGCAAAAAGAACCTTTCTTTATAACACTGCCAAGTAATGACTGTATTTCAGCATCACTCCTGCAGTAGTTCTGAAGATGTCATAAATATTGTCTTCAGCAAATCAGAGGCTGGAGCACCCATCTTGAGTTTCAAATAACTCCAAAAAGTAACATCACTTCTTCAGAATTTCTAGGGAAACATTTCTACAGAACTTCTAAAGAAACATTTCTTCAGAAATTCTAGAGTGAGTGAGTGATTGTTGTTTAATGCCAACTCAACAATTTTTCAGCTATACCATGGTGAGAACAACTTAATTTTCAATGAGATGATGATAAGGTTCGCTTTGTTCTAGACCAACACGCTGAGTTACTTTATAAAGTGCTAGTTCACTGAAACAACAGTCCGCGGGTAGGCATGTCACTCCTCGGACACATTATTCTGATTCCGAGCCAACCAGTCTTTGCTCTTACTCCTTAATACTGCATGCTTAGCGGAGAAGCAACAAATATCAATTTTATAGTCTTTGGTTTGACCCGACCGGGACTCGAACCCACGATCTATCGCAATCGAGACCAGCACGCTAACAATTACACCACCGATGCGATTGAACTTCTAGAGAATAATTTCTACAGAATTTCTAGAGAAACTTTCTTCAGAACTTCTAGAAAAACATTTCTGACGTGTGGTGGCTTGACATGCAGTATGTGAAGGGGAAAATTTTAGACAATTTCATATTCTTTGGTTTGACCCAACCCAGTCTAAAACCCATGATCTACCACACTCTAATCATTACACCATGGATGCGGTTTGGACAAAGATGAACATACCATTACATCTATAAATAGAAACCAAGATCATCTGACATATTACATCACACAGAAAATAATCCATTGTGGTTTTCTATAAATTACATATTTAAACCAATTATATTTCATTAAACTGAAGAATTGCCAATCTAAAAATAATCTTTTATAAAATTACATGAATGACATTTCCTGTAATAGGGCTGACATTTTGGAGGTATACTCCCCAGAGAATATCATAATAAGGAAATATAATTAGTATTGGAACAGAACTACAAGACAAGCTCAATTAACCAAAACACTGTCACCTAATTGCCGAAGGAATTTGATTCAATTTCATATTCTATCTTCAGAGATTATGGTTGATATCAAGTGACACATTCCACGATCTATACTATCTAGAAGTCATGAACTTGTATGTTACATGATCTCTACTCGACTGTCTATTTCACTGATTAAATTAAAGAAACGATTGTTAAAGATCGTTAATACTAAGGTTAATCTTGCACAATAAAAGATAATTACATATACAATCATAACAAAAGTGAGCAATATGCCTTACTCTACTTGTCATGAGTTCTTTGGTTAAGAACGTGTTGCATTATAGCTACCAATTATAGGGTTATGGTCGAGGTGTTTAACGCCACTTTCAATAATATTTCAGTTATATCGAGGCAGTCAGTTTTATTGGTGGAGGAAACCGGAGTAACTGGAGAAAACCAACGACCTGCCGCAAGTCACTGACAAACTTTGTCACACAATGTTGTATCCAGTACACCTCGCCTGAGCAGGATTTGAACTTACAACGTTAGTGGTGATAGGCACTGACAGAATAGGCAAATACAATACGATCACAACTATGATGGCTACCAATTATAAACCATATCAAAACACATTTCAAAATCAATTTTGTCTTGTTTGGACCACTGGGTCAAAAATTTGAACTTGAACTATATTTTAACAGATATTAACATTCAAGATTATGGATGAACATGACAAAACATTCATCTGAACATCAGATATAAATAAAAGAATTATGAAAAGAAAGTTAAATAGTGATGGTCAACAATCCCAACAATATCAACAAAATGGACAACCCCCTCTAATAGCCTCAACTCATTGAACAAAAGACCATGACATATGATGTTGGAAATGCAGGTCCTGGCTTGAGACAGGCACAAATCTATATCCATAGAACTGACATAGATGTTCCTACTTCCTGTTAATATTAAACTAAAAGCTATGTCTGGTGAATAGATAAAGTTTCCATCTGGTCAAGAGAATCTAATGCTAGGAAACAAAAATTGAAATTTTACAATTAATTAGGTGGCATAACTCTAGAATGGAAAACATATTAAAATAGAAAATTGGCCTTACTTTTATGGTCCCTGACATCCTGAAAATTTTTAAATGAATTGCTGAAGAAGAACGTAAGTTATTGAACGGAAGCCAAATGCAGGACAAATTTACATACAGACATGGGTAAACCTCTGACGTCTGTGCAGCATGGGCATAAAAATTGTACATACAAAATAGTATTAATTCTCATTAGATAAGTTCAAGAATATTACAGAAAGAAGTAAACACTTAGAAGATCACAGCCTGGGAATAAATTTGAATAACATTTAACTTGTCCATCATCATAATTGTAGCTAAAAGAAATTTCAGACACTGTATATATTTTAGTATATCAGGAAACTATTTACCACTTTTTAGTAATTAAGTTAGGGTTATGGTGTATAATACCACTTTCAACACTATTTCAGTTATATTGTGGTGGTTCTGGTAATTAGGTAGTCAAACTGTATAATACTGATCTTAACATGGTTGGATTTAGAAATTCGAAAAATTCCCTCATATTAAGCCACTCCCATCAATGGACACCCCTCTTAGCAGGAAAGATTTCAGATACACTGAAATAGTAAAACACTACTAAATTGTCCCCACAAAAAACCCACCCCTCCTATGAGGCCATTTTTTCATTGCTGATGGGGTGGCCTTATAAGACAGAGACTAATGTAATACAAGCTGTATAATCCAGTGATTCAGCTAGACATCGGTCTCAGGACATTTGCCCACCTATTTCTCAAATTGTCCTAAAGAACTTTATAAAAATTAGTTTAATTATTAAAGAATGTCCTGAAGAAATTTTGATAAAACTGACAATTGTCCTGAAGATTTCAAAGTCAAGCTGAAAGACTGTAATTAACAAGTCAGATGCTGGTATGGTCATAACAGTACCATACTCAGTAGATTATTGAGGAATCATTGTCCTATATCTTCTATGTCAAGGTCTACTACTAAAACCATCAATAGTTACTTGTCACATTAACTTTCATTATCTTCCTCTTATTAAATACCTAAATCACTTATTATTCTACTTCATCTTACAACAGTATAAAGGAGTCAATATCTTAAATGACAGTCCAATACTGGACTGCATCACAACCCAATCTACTTAAACACAAAAAAATCTAATTTTACAGTGAGAGATTGTTGTTTATAATGCCAAAGAATAACATTTCAGCTATATTATGGCGAGAACATTAGAAGAGATGGATTTTTATAGTGGTAGCTTACTGAAACAACAGTCCGTACATAGACATTTCGTTCAGATTCTGAGCTAACAAGTTTTTGTTCTTTCTCCTTAGTACTGTATGCTTAGCGCCGTAGCAACAAATACCAATTTTATAGTCTTTGGCTTGATCCAACAGGGGTTAAACCCACAATCTACACATGTGGTGCAAATCGTGGTAACAGTACAAAAATCATACTGATGATAAAATAAACCAACACCAATGAGTAGAGGCCCATCAAAGAAACATTCTTACAAATTCACATGTTTTCTTGTATGTACACATATATCCCATAGAGTTCTATCTTAAACTATTTTCTGTGGTGGCAGTTATCTCAGATTTCAGAATGGCACCAAAATTACAAGATTGGTAAAGGTCTACCATACTAGCCAGTATCATCTTTTTATGATTTGTTTTGAACATCTGTCAAACAGTTCCTGAGAAGAAGCTGTTGATAGTTATTTACTATTGGGTTTTATGTTAAACTAAGTTCTGCAATGGCAACCATCTTGATTGTCACCAAAAATTCAAAACTTAGGGTCATCCATGCAAACTTTGGTTCTATTTGGTTAAGCAGTTAAGCAGGAGAAGGATGATAATGTAACATACAATGAATGCCAAGGGATGGACGACAGATACCAAGTGATACAAGACTAAAAACAAGTTGGAAAAGTAAGGGTGTACAATTAGTACCCATAGGAATGTCAATAGCCTGTTGGAAAGCTTGACCATCAAATTCAACAATGATGTTGTCAATTTGAAAGTCCAGTGTGTTGTTTAATCTTCAACAATCCAGGTCCTGTCTGGAGACAGGCACAAATTCTTTTTTATTGCAATCTGTGTTCATTACTTAACGCACCAAATCATAAAATACACAAGATATTTTTATAAGTATGTATAAGTAGAAACAAATGTTACTAAAATGGGATCATCT
Source organism: Gigantidas platifrons (assembly GCA_002080005.1). NCBI lineage: Eukaryota > Metazoa > Mollusca > Bivalvia > Mytilida > Modiolidae > Gigantidas > Gigantidas platifrons. The sequence goes on along the minus strand of MJUT01028868.1, from coordinate 243,357 downwards.
AAAGCTTACACAAGACTGCATAACATTGACCAATCAAAAAGTTCATGTTAGAGTATAATTGACCAATCAGATATCATTTAATCATCAATCTGTATCATCTGAGAGCTTAGCAGACTTAAAGATACGTAACAGTGCAGAGCTAATTATAAATCAATAAATCGTATGTAAGTTAATCACAAGTCAACACAATTATGGGCTTATCAATAATTTATAGTCATCAATTTTTCATTTGTGTCTATGTAGAATGTTTAGTCAATATTCATTATTGATAAAGTGTTTTATTTGTGCAATTCACATATTTCCCCTGATTTTGACCTTAACCCCATTCTACTAAAGACTTGATTTAGCAGTAACAACATATCCTTGTTATATTGCTATGTAAGGTTTCTTTGTCAGTCACAAACTTCCTGAGGAAGTTTGAGATTCAGGAAGTTTGAGACTCTTTCTGTCATCATACTCAATATACCAGCAAATTTGAATCATTTCAAGATGACATTTGTCACAAAATCTTTACAGCGTAATGAATTATTAACACAATTAAACGAAATATTTGTGTTTATAGATTTTCTATCTAAAAGATCACTACTATGTCTGAATGTGACAACATTGATAATGATAATGATCTTAATTCTGAAGCATTATAGAATAAACAGCAGAGGTTAATCTTATTTTCAACAAGTCAAGATTAGGTTCATACAAATTCATGGTATCAAATTTGTGTTAAACAGGTGCTTGTACAAACTTTGTACTACTGAAAAGACCTATTGTTCCTGTTATGATTATATTTTTTTTTATTTTCATTTTCATTCTTTCACGATTTTGTAAAATGTATGTTAAAGATCTTTTCAAAACTTGGTATGGCATTTTAGGAAGTTACAAACCTTCAGCAATATTGACCTGACAGTCAAAGTCAAGATCTACATGTATGACATCAACTGTATTTCTTGATTTTTCATACTTTTAAACCGTGAAAAAAAAGACAAATTTCTATTCGGGTTCACATTTGAATAAAAGAAAAATCATAAAATTCAGCCATAAAATGAAAATAAAAATTCAAAGAATAATAGATTTGGATGCTTTTTCTTTAATAGTCATAACGATATTGATACAGGTCATAATTACAATACAAACACAAATAACCTACCTCGTCAGATTCAAATACATGGCACAAAATCTTGGCTTGTTTCTTTCTATGTAATGACTCTTCACCAGGACTGGACAGAATACGTCTTCTAGCCATTATAACCAGGATATCCCCTATATCTGCGATGTAAGAGATGGTCCGTAAGGAATGGTCCATCATAATTTCCTGTAAACATACAGGCAATAGATAATATAACACAAATATTCTACTAGCCTAGACTGAATGCGTCTTTAAAAATGTGGTCTGTAAGGAAAATTGTCTATGTAAGAAAATGTCCATCTTAGTTTCCTGTAAAATATAGACAATAGAAATCGCAAAAACAGTTCTTCTGAATTGTAGAGAATATACTAATTAGTCTAGAATATATAGTATATATATGTGATGTGACGTTGATAAGTAATTGTCTATTTAAGGAGGAAAGTACAACCCAATCCCATTCATTATTGGTAATACTTGTGACAGAATACAAACTCCAATCCCTTTTATTGAAAGTAATACTTCTGAAAAAATACAAAACCAAATCCCTTTTATTGGGAGTAATACTTGAGACAAAATACAAAACCCAATCCCTTTTATTGGGAGCAATACTTGAGACAGACAGTATAAACTCAATCCCTTTCATTGGGAGTAATACCTGAGACAAACAATACAAACCCCAATCCCTTTTATTGGGAGTAATACTTGTGACAGACAATACAAACCCATATCCCTTTTATTGGGAGTAATACTTGTGACAGACAATACAAACCCATATCCCTTTTATTGGGAGTAATACTTGTGACAGACAATACAAACCCATATCCCTTTTATTGGGAGTAATACTTGTGACAGACAATACAAACCCATATCCCTTTTATTGGTGACAACATTACATGTTAGTTGATAAAATAATCAGTCATAAAGAAATGGTTCCTATCTTTTATTGATATCATTAACATTAATATCAGGAGACAATAATAGCAGAAGACAATAATAGCCGCAGATGTTTTTTTTGTCTCTATCAGCTTTATAATCAAATCATAACACAAAATTCCTACATTAGCCTCTCTATCAACATTGACAAGGGTATTATGGGTATTAAGAAGTTCATCACTATCTACCTTTGATCTGAACATCAATTTGTAAAGATATAAATTGTCAATTATCATGAGACTTACCTCAACAATTGTTTTTAGATATATACTTTTTTGTTTAGAAGATCTTGACAAGTTTATACAGTAGAACCTATTTAAACTGAACCTCTATAGGATCAACTTTTTTGTTCAGTATAGACAGAGGTTTGGATCAAACAGCTTAAATCAACAAAGATTTCCCACATTGGGACTTTATTCAAATATTGATTTAAATAGGATTCCGGCTAAATCAGGATTTATTTTAGATATATTTCACTGTATTTGTTTGAAAAAGCCAATCCTGGAGGGAACCTGGGACTATAGAAATATGACTTAGTTTATACCCTGTGGGGTACATCCCCTTAAAATGTGGCATATATTGGTTGTGCTGTACAAATCCAATACTGGTATACAATTGACTCTTAGGACAGGTGTTAATGAGTGTGTAGTGTCTGGAGAATATGGTCATTGGTGGTCTATTTTAAGGCACAATTTTCTGACCTTATCCATTGTATCCTCTCTGTCTTGTGGCTATTATAAATCTGTCAATAAGCACACGTTATTCCTACCTGATTCATTGTTTGTTAACTGGTTATTGTCATAAATATATACACTTATTGAAAGCTGTGCAAGTTTTTAATTATTTGTTCATATCTGTATTGTCATTAGACATTACAGACATGAACAAATTACATATACAATACTTGTGCACTGTCGAAGCATATAGGTAATATGTGTATGAGGCTTAGAAACGGGGGAAAAGGCGAGGCTTAGCCGAGCCTTTTCCCGCATTTCGTGCCGAATACACATATTTACCTATATGCTTCGACAGTGCACATGTATTGTATTTATCCTAAAATTTTAAATCGTAAATAAACATTTACTGGACGATGATAAAAGTATTTGAAATAATTTTTTCATTAAAACCCTTTCAAAATTCGAAATGGGCGACGTAAAAATACTGCGAACCTCTGTTTATTTGGACATCACATATATATTTCTTTGGAAACACATTGTCAATGTTCTATTTATAAATGACCAATATCAAAAAAAATATTGAGCAGGCTATATTGGTCGGTAAATGCTGTCATTGCATTAATATTTTATATTTATTCATATAGGAGACTAAAAAGTAAATATAATATATATTATACCCCTTTATATAGAAAAAGAAAAGAATACAAGCTAAACTTGTCAAGTCTGAAAGTTAGTATTGAGGTCCATCAATTCCTCTATAAAGACAAAAAGGTCCACTGCAATACCAAGATAAGATTCATCTTCAAAGGACCTTAGAATGAATTAGACATACCTGTAAGTCTGTATTGAGAACCATGATCTTCTCTGTAGAAACAAACAGGTCCACTGCAGTACTGGGCTGATTTTCACCTTCAGGGGCCTGAAAAACAGCAGACATAATGAAATATTCCTCCTTTTCCCTTCCTTTCTAAACCACATACCTAGTATTAAGAATGTGTAACAATTTACAAACAATACATACAATACAACTGTACAGCTAAACAAATTGTTGTAAAGTTACAAAGGCTTATGTCATAAAATTACAAATTCCCATGTCGTAAAGTTACAAATTCACATGTCATAAAATTACAATTCCCATGTCGTAAAGTTACAAATGCCCAAGTCGTAAAATTACAAATTCCCATGTCATATAAAATTCCAATTCCCAAATCATAAAATAACAAATCCCATGTCCTAAAATAACAAATTCCAATGTCCTAAAATTACAAATTCCAATGTCATGAAATAACAAATGCCCATATCATGAAATTACAAATTCCAATGTCATAAAATTGCAAAAATTCCCATGTCATAAAATTACAAATTCCATGTCATAAAATTACAAATTCCCATGTCATAAAATTACAAATGCCCATGTCATGAAATTACAAATTCCAATGTCATAAAATTACAAAAATTCCCATGTCATAAAATTACAAATTTCCACATAATAAAATTACAAATTTCCATGTCATAAAATTACAAATTCCCATGTCTTAAAATTACAAATTCCCATGTCATAAAATTACCAATTCCCATGTCATAAAATTACAAATTCCCATGTCATAAAATTACAAATTCCCATGTCATAAAGTTACAAATCCCATGTCATAAAATTACAAATTCCCATGTCATAAAATTACAAATTCTGATGTCGATTGCTTTAACCCAAACTAAAATTCTGTCTAAGGTTCAGGATGGAGTGATATCAAAGTTATAATGATTTAATGAGCTGTTAATGATGAAATTAAGTTATTTGATTGATCAAAAACAACATAAAAGTCAGGATTTCTGCCACTAGATATTTATTGTATCTATTTTAAAATAATGGTTATAGGCTAACATCTAACAACATCCTGTTAAGTAACCTTTCATTCATCTTTAATTGTTCAATCAAATGTCATTAGATGTAATAATGTATCACCAATAAAAACATTTTGGTTTATTTCTAAAGATACAAAAAACATCTAATTTGAATTACACTACATTTCTGGATGAATATCTTACACTTTCATCTTTGATGGCTGTTTGTTCTTCAACCCCAAATATCATAAGAACCAAAGTCGTGTTAGATTACTGTACTGATGTATATCTTAATTAGACACAATATCAAACTCTACATGTTTGTTTACATTTCAAATTTACCACTAATTTTTGCTGACTTGACAAATCTTGAGTCAATATTCTCTAATAGTTATAATACACTAACTTATATAAACATATGAAAGAAAATAAACTACACTGCTGTACAACGATACAAAAATAAAAAATCTTGAAACAAATATAAAATAAATTAAAAGAAACAACCATTCTCTATTAAGTCACATGTTCTGATAAGAATAAATAGCAGACCAAAAATCAGGCATATTACTTTGAAGTAGACAGGATTATTTTTAATTAGATGCCATGGTGGTTGTGATCGTATGGTAGTTGGATTTAAAACTACCTATGCAATCAGTGCCTATCACCACTAACGTTGTGAGTTCGAATCCTACTCAGGTGAGGTGTACTCCATACAACATTATGTGATCAAGTTTGTCAGTGACTTGCAGAAGGTTGGAGGTTTTCTCTGGGTGCTCTGGTTTCCTCCCTGAATAAAACTGATTGCCATGATATAGCTGAAATATTGTTGAAAGTGGCCTTAAACTCCATAACTTTAATCCTAACCTTATTTTTAATTTATCATTTTATGTATTCTAGTACTCAACAATAAACTTCTTTACTCCACTTTGAGTTAAAATTTATACTCTTTAGAACCCATTTGAAAAAAAAAAAACATAGTTAAGACAGCACATGCTCAGTAGAAGTGTTAACTCTATCAGTCTACGATTTAATAAAGTCAGTCATCATGAAAATAAATGTTTTTACAAACACTGGTCATTAATACCATACTGGAATAGAAAAAAACTGATAATATTTCCTCATTATCTTCTCTCTACCAGCAAAGGCAGAACTCAAACTTATGAAGACAAAATTGACTGTACTTGTGTGATTTCACGTCTGAGATCACTATATTATATATAACCTCTATTTAAACTCATTACCAATGAGTGGCAATATTAGTTCTAATGATCCCCAGGCTAATTTGTTTACTCTCAACAATCACAAATCATGAAATAGTCATCTATGTTTGATATTATTAAACTTTATTCTAATTCCTTCCTTAAAATCAAACCAGAGGCTCTCAGGAGCATGTATCACTCACCTGGTTATCACAGTTTTAAACTAGCTGAAAATTGTATGAAAAAAAGTGCCACAAAAAAACTATACAATTAACTGGTAAATCGCCATAAGTAAAAATCAGCTATGCAGTAATTAAGAAGAAGAATATTAGACTTTTCCTATAGTATCTTATATTTAACTACTGGTATGTATAGCAATGACAAAAACCAAGGATTTGTTTTATTTACAAAAGAAACCCTATGTTTGAAAGGAACCATGCAATTATCATCATTCATGTACAGTTTGGGTGTCATTAGTTGAGAATTTTCAGATAATAAGGCTTGGCAACATTTTCCCAATATGCTCCCATGCTGACTGACCTATGGCTAGATGGGGTAGCCATTTTGTTTTTTCTGATTAACATTTAAAACACAATTTATCAAAAGATCCTCCAATAATCATTAACATAGTTTGAATTTTATCAGTACATTATTTTCTGAGAGAAAAAAACATTCATTACATTTTCTCATATTGTCCTATGTAAAAATTGTGCAGTTGTGGTGGCCATCTTGGTTTCACAATCGACATCAAAACACAAACTTTTTACAGAACCATCCTATGATGACTTTCTGAGAGGAAGATATTTGTTACATTTTTACATTGTGTCTCAAAGTTTCAGACGCATCACTGTTGAAGGACAAATAAAGACAGACGCCAAGTGATGATAAAAGTTCACATGACCCTATCAGTCAGGTGAGTTAAAATAGGAAATGCGATTTCATAAAGAACCAGTGAATATCAGTAAAAGACAATTGGCTTATTTGAGTCAGAGGATTTTCATTGGATGTGTAGTGGGTTGAATAGTTATAAATAATCAAATAATCAGGAGCCATATTGCCATTGCAAAAAAATGGTAGCACTGAACTTCAGAACACATACTTGTAGGGTTTTTTTTTAACGGGCCACCAGAACACTGACATTTTTTTTTATTTCAAATGTAACTAAGCAAATAGGAAGCTGCAACAGCAAAACCAAGTGTAGTTAAGAACTAACGTTGGATTATTTCAGGAATTTTTCTCCGGAATCAGTTGTGAGATTTTGAACAATGACTTTTTATACATTATAGACTATGACTATTATCTAAAATATTATTCACCCCTCCCTTGTCCCCTCCTTCCCAAAATAAAATGATACTGTCTAATAAATCAAGTAGAATATAGTGACAACATTAATAATGAATACAGAGCACATAAAAAATAATCAGCTAACAACATGTATGATGAAATCATAAGATACCTGGAATTTTGACCCAAAATGCAGAGTGCCAAGCGTCTGTAATTAAACAGCACAAACAAAACTTAGCCTTCATTACAATCTGTCAATGTTTACCATGCAATAAACTATTCTTACTTTGCTAACATATATCAATATTTAAATTTCAGAAACTGCAGACCATTGAAATAAGCTTGAGATAACTGAATATATTAATACAAATTCCTAAAATAGAATATCACGGCAACAACATGAATAGCCACCCATAGTAATGGATGTCCTAAATTCTGCAGTTTCTAAAATTTGTATAATTTGGTCTACATTGGACATAAATATTATGTGCAAGGTGACATTTGACAGACTGTGACTTACATTTATAACTTCAGGTGTATTTAGCTACAAATAAAATACTTATTTATATTTTATAAAGTTTTACTTGTAAGTTGTCACACTAAAAAAATATCAAATTCACTTTTTTTCGTACTTTCCTGTTTGACATCATTATTAAACTTAAAAATCCAATGCATTTGAAAAATTTCTTACAAATTATTTCTACATAATTATATATTTAATATTTCACCAAAATTTTCAAGGAAATATTTAAATACTACAAGGAAATTTATGTAAAACAGTTTCATTTTTATTTACATCATGCAAACGACAAATTTAGACAACATTCATGCACTTACCGACGCCTGGCAAACAAGGGGAGATAACAAAGAAATATTATTGAAATCTCTACATCAAAAATGCAGGAACATTACAAAAACAGCACTATACTTAACACCATTGACAGGTGAAGTTACATCACATATTAAAATGAATATTAATCATGAGAACACACATCAGCTTTACTTCAAGTTTAAATTTGCCCTTCGAGGTAATCGTCCTTGACCTAGATAAAACTCATGCATGTCAGTAGGTGTCTCTTCTGCTTTTAAAATGGCTGACTTTTATAAAACTCTTCTTATTGGTCAGCTATTTATATATGCTTTCTTATTGGTCAGCTATTTATATAAGCTTTCTTATAGGTCAGCTATTTATATAAGCTTTCTTATTGGTCAGCTATTTATATAAGCTTTAATTAAAGCTTTAATAACTCCATACAACATCTTTCTACGAGTATTGATCGATTGATTGATTGATGTTTAACACCAACTTTTCAACTTAAAAGTTAGGTTTATGTAGTGTTCCGTTTAGACACTGTCTAAACGGAACACTACATAAACCTAACTTTTAAGTAAATCCCAATGTAGGAAATCGTTGTTAATTTAACTGCATCAACCAAACACCTGTCTATTCCGAACACAAAAGTTGGTCCCAAGGAGTTTCGGTTTAGACAGGTATTCACTGTATTATGAAAATCGACCATGTTAATCTTGTTAAAGTAAGAACACAAAAACAACTAGGAAGAACTGTTTTAGATACCTAAAACTTATGTCTCCCCTTAACAAGTGATACTATTTAAAAAAAACAATTATTTGACCTGTAGGTCAAAGGACAAGGTCCAACGAAGGTCATTACGGTATGCAATACACCGCCTTATGGTCATGCACCCACATACCAAATATCATTGACCTATCTTGAAAGACAAAAAAGTTATGGTCAGGACAAGCTTCGCTGAGAAGAAGAAGAAGAAAAAATCAGACTAAAACAATATGTCTCCCTTCATTCGAAAGGGAGACATAATTAGTCACAAAAGATGTTGGATACCATCAAATAAAATACACCCTTAAAATTATATGGTCAAGTAATTACTGTGAGAAATTGATTCAAGATATTCAAACACATTTACTGCTTCTTAGCTTCAAGGATGTATCGGGAGACGGATTAATATAAGTCTAACGACTTGTTTCCGAATCCTATTGATTTATTCAGGTTGATGTTGTAAATGATATACATGTTTGTTCTTATAAATGTTTGAATTTATTAATAAAATATGTTTATACTAAGGATGTATCTGGTTAGAACATAAAATAACTTAAAATCAATAAAAACAGGCCTGAAACGGTTCAAACCATCTATACCCCCATTCAAAGGGTCAATTTTTTCCCTGTTTTGATATGTCTGCAATTTTCGGATTTTTTTTTCAGAGGAAAATAGCTGAAAAATCAGTTTAATAACCCCAAAAAAATCTCTGTAACTTATGAAATTGCTTATTGATACTATTTTATCTAGGTAAGGATCCAATTAACATGATTTCATCATACAAGCATAAGCCTACAGGCTACATAAAATATGTAACTTATATACAGTTATAAGAATAGCTTAAATTCATTGTTCACATAAAAACAACTCAAACTCATTGCTCACATAAGAATATCTTAAACTCATTACTGGCACAAAAAATGTCTTACTTATCTGTGCATAACAAAGGAATTTGAGCTATTCTTATTAAGAGCAATGAGTTTAAGCTATTTTTATGTGAGCAATGAGTTTAAGCTATTCTTATGTGAGCAATGAGAGCTATTCTTATGTTAGCAATGAGTTTGAGCTGTTCTTATGTGAGCAATGAGTTTGAGCTATATTTATATGAGCAATGAGTTTGAGCTATATTTATACCAGCAATGAGTTAAAGCTGTTATACTGTAACTACAAACCCAAATGGCTATATTCTACAGAGATGTTCTTATAAAAAGGTATCTAATAAAAAAAAACTTAACATTCTAAAATCAAAAATTCAGCAGACCATGAAAATTGTCATAATATCAATGTGACATGAATATACAACGTACTATGATATAACACACAGATATACCAAATATCATTGACATTGGTCCCATTACAAAACAAATGTGGAAAACTTAGCCTGTAGGGAAAACTTAGCCTGTAGAAGACTATAAAACCTAACCATAAGACATAACATTTGTTGATCCTGCATCCACAGTAAAGCCACATGCATGTTTCATCTTCTGTTAAAGTGTAGCTGACAACCTGCTTCAAACACAACCTTGACTGAATCAACATGTCATCAAACACAACCTTGACTGAATCAACATGTCATCAAACACAAACTTGACTGAATCAACATGTCATCAAACACAAATTTGACTAAATCAACATGTCATCAAACACAAACTTGACTGACTCAACATGTCGTCAAACACAAACTTGACTGAATCAACATGTCATCAAACACAAACTTGACTGAATCAACATGTCATCAAACACAAACTTGACTGAATCAACATGTCATCAAACACAAACTTGACTGACTCAACATGTCGTCAAACACAAACTTGACTGAATCAACATGTCATCAAACACAAACTTGACTGACTCAACATGTCATCAAACATGTTTGCTATTTGATGCTTAGACTGTGAAATGTTTGAAGCAGGCTGTCATTGTTACATGGTATATTATTCTATTCAACAAATAATTTAATTAAGGAAACATGATGTCAGATGACAGATCAGTTAGGATACATCGGGTCGGTGTTTATTCATAAATTTCCTTTGCATACAATTAAAAAAAGAAAAAAGAAGACCAATATTGATTATTATTTTTAACAGTTAAACATAATATGGCTACTCTTTCTACATGGTATTGTGAACAATGTACATGACAAGTAATTAGATTTTACTTCCTGGTTTAAAATAAATTGATGAAAAATCCATTATCACAGGTCTGAACTTTTAAAATCATAACAGTTTAATCTTGTAATGTCATCCCTGTCAAAAGATTTCTATTTATAGACAATACATTATCCTGTTATATAAATCATGGCGTTAGACAAGACAAAAGTTTATTGAATTAAGACAAAGAATAAGTTAATTATAGATAATAAAGAGATTGTTAAAGATTACAGGAGGAGACTGTACTTTTCTCTATATTACCTAACACCTCGCTTGTAAATGTACTTTGAAACTGAATAAGTTTTATATAATTAAAAAAATATCACTTACAGCAATAGACCATTTGTACATTTCTAACTTGATAAAAAAAATCATATGTTGTTACACATTTTTATAGGAGTTATTTCCCTTTAATGGAAGCAAAATTGTCCTCTTTTCATGCAAAGTTCAATGAAAACTAGATATATTTTGCCATATTCTGTACAACTTGTGAATTTTCTATTCGCTATAAAATTATCCTCTGAATTTTTACAATTTCAACTATCTACAAATTATACTCAAATTATTTTCATTTTTCCATTACGGTACCATTTTTGCCCCTTATTAGCAAAATAACTCTTCAAAATCAAATCAGGAATAAATTCTAAATGTTTTATTTCTGGAGCAAGCTGGAGGAAGAAAGAACCAGAGGCTCAAATGGGTCTGCAATTCTCAACTGGTAACAAAATATTTTTAACCTCTTCCCAATCACAAGTCGTTGCTAATTTTGTATCACCAGGGTTTGGGCTATTAACATTTACCATCATTTACAAAAACTGATTCTACATAGTATATACATATTCATCACACATACTTTCAATGCCATATTTCATTTTTATTGTTCATGTTGTTAGTTCTTCAACAAAAAAAAACCTTTTAACTTTTTCCCACTAATCTATGCAAAAGTTTGAACACTAAAAACTTGATACCACTGATACATTTAAACAAACTATCAGAATACATATCATAATGATGTTTCATGTCAAATTCATTTTTTATTCCCCTTGGACATCAGAGATTAAATTTTATAAAACAAGAAAATAATAAAACCTATATGAATGCATGGATGCCAAGTGATGGTATAAGCTCATGAAATCCTTTGCAACAATTGATGTAAAAAATGTTATCCAGGATAACTCAAAAATATATGAAATTTCTAAGCATCAAAGAATTTGGGGTTGAAATAATATTAAAAACATTTAACTGCAAAAAACGTATACATAAACGAAACAGGTATACATAGTCATACAGACATAATGTTCACAAAACTTGAATTAAGCAGACAGAATTATTCAAAAGGCAGCCAAGTCACATTTTGGACCCTAAACATACAGGGGGGCATTAACTTAATGATAATGTGTAGCATTCTGAATTTAATGTGGCTTAATAATACTATGTATGCAGTATACTGGATTTAATGTGGTTTAATGTGGTTTTAAGATACTATGCAGTTTTCTGGATTTAATGTGGTTTAGTGATGTTACACAGTATTCTGAATTTAATGTGGTTTATTGAGACTACACAGTATTCTGGATTTAATGTGGTTTAATGATGCTACACAGTATTCTGGATTTAATGTGGTTTAATGATACTACACAGTTTTCTGGATTTAATGTGGTTTAGTGATACTACACAGTATTCTGGATT
>MJUT01028868.1:213389-230400 GCA_002080005.1 Gigantidas platifrons | reverse complement strand
TTTAATGTGGTTTAATGATACTACACAGTATTCTGGATTTAATGTGGTTTAATGATACTACACAGTATTCTGGATTTAATGTGGTTTAATGATACTACAGGGTATTCTGGATTTAATGTGACACTCACACTACCAGGTATTCTGTATTCATTTATTTTTGTTGATTTTAATTTTCAATGAATAAGGTAAAGATAGCTAGCTCAATGGTTCTTAAATTTAAGTTCTTGATACTGTGCAGATCACCCTCACTTTATTTATACTCCATTTTCAAGGATTGCTGGGACCCAAGAAGACTGGTATCAAAGGAATATTATCAAATTAACAATAGTACCTTTATTCTGCCCACAGCCTCCTGTGCTTGCATCATTCTCATCTGTTTTGATGGCTGTCCTTCAGAGATCAACTGGGTTGAGCCTAAGTAGCGAGCTCGGAACAAAACTCCCTCTATCAAAACTGCAGGATTTTCAGGATCATAAATTGAAGCTGGAATACACATGTAATATTGTATTTTAGAGATATCTTGATAATCTACGATATAGATAAGCTGATACAACAATTTGATCAAAGACAAGCAACAGATGTGAGGGTTTACTTCTTAATCTCTAAACTTTTGTTTTTATATTGAACGTATGTGGGGTACATCAACAATAGTTAAGTAGTTTATTAAAAAGTTTTTTAGATCCTCGTTATTGGAAAGGCTAAAAATTATGGTTGACAACATCTTAAAACATATTTAGTGAATTCCATTAAGTTCAACACATTGAATTTATTCTTTATTATGTAGCATTAAAAATTTAATTTATATACTGTAATTCTCCAATAGAAGTGACTTCAAAACATCAAAGACAATCTTTGAAATGTGTATGTCAAACAGATGAAAATGTCAAATACAAAGAAATTCTGAAAACTGAAAATTCACATTTTGCATAATATTTATCACTGAAAAAAACCATTGTAATGTTTACCCTTTTGATGATTTATAAATGTCAAAATGTAATGAAATAATTATTTCTATGTGATTACAAATCAAACATCTATCATTATATCAGGGATGGGAGTATATTTTGTGATTTCCTGAAATATGAACTTGACAAAATGTTACGCTTAGTTTAAACTTTTTATCTGGAGCATTGATTTTAAATTGTCATACATAAATAAAGACAAACTATTTTCTGAGGCATATATATGACAATCTAACAAGTAAAAGTAACAATGTTAAATGTAGTAGATATATAAAAAGGCAGTAACTGAAAAATTTGCTTGTTCTATCTGTCCTAGACTTTTGGTATACAAGTATACACACTGAGATGGGAATACTTATAAATGTGATACTCTTGAGGATTTTCCTTTCATACAGTGACTGGACTGTTTTATGTTCAGATACCTATAGGTTGTCCATTATTTTCATTATGTATTTATCAAACCTGTACAACTCCCCCCACCCCAACAATGGATAATAATATTAATAGAAAACTAATACATCAGAAAGAAATTTTAGTTATCTTTAATAATCATTTCAAAGAGAAAAAAAAACCTGTAAAAATTGAATGAAAAATATAAAATTTTGTTTACCCCATGTTACTATGTTGAATTATTCCTTGCCATAATTTTCTGATCCACATAAAAAACATAAACTTTTGTTAATGACCATCAAATGATCATATATATAGTTTGGGTTCAACTTTTAAAGTTTTTAAGAAGACATAGTTTATACATTTTCCCACATGTTTTGATATGGTGGCCATTTTGGATTTTCAAATCACACACAAAAAATATTAACTTTAAATAGGACCATCACAAGAACATTGTGCCCAACTTACTTTTCCAATTGTTAAATGGTTTCAAAAGGAGAAGTCAATAATGTAAAATGGATTGGCAAAGGCAAAGGATGCCAAGCTCACTTTCAGCTTAAAATGGTAGGTAGGTTGTGACTTATACTAGAGACTCACCTGAGTCTGTATTGCTCACATGATCAATTTATTATTCAATGATCATTAATAGACAATGTGTGTTCATTCAGGTTTGTTCTTCATAAGAACGATTTCTCCATTATGTCCTTTTAAACTTATCCTGTATTCTTCACTATTTTCTTATTTCTGATCAACATAACAAAATCATATACTTTTTTGTGGACCATTTTTGGATTTTTTATATTCCAGAGAACCATCCAAGCAACATTCCAGGGAAGTTTCAGATAAATAGATTTTAAAAACATTTCTCCATAATAGTGTATGTTAATCTTTGTCCTGTGGTTGTGGCCATCTAGCTGATTAAAAACACTAACTATATAAAGGATCATCCAATGATCATTTATGTACAATTTATGTTCAATCATGTTTGAAGTGTCTAGGAAAAAACTTTTATTCATTTTCCTATAGTGTCCTATGTCAAAAACTAAGCACTGTATAAATAAACATACATCTAGAAAGGACCACCCAAAAATCATTCACACCATATCAAATTTCAAACCACAGAGTTGCTTTTAACAATAGACCTTTGAAGATCAGAAGATCAGCTCGAGCATATCTGAACCAAAATCAATATATCTGATGAAGTCCACCAAACTTTAAGGGAAAATTCTGCAAAGGATGTTTCACTTGATCAAGTAATTCCAGAGAAGATGTTAAAGTATACCACAGGACTATGACGACAGGTGCAGCATTGATTATAGCTTACATGGTTCTTTGGACCAGATGAGATCAAATCTCCTATATTACTTTTACATTGGCATGTGTCATTGGTTAAACAAAGTACAATCAATCAATCAATCAATCATATTTTAATTGGACAAGTGTTTACCCAATAAATTAATTAGTTTTATGCTGCGTTCACACTTAATGCGTTTTCTAATACGTTTCGGATAAAGCGTTTTAGTGTGAAACATTTCAGAAAACGCTTGCGTTCACTCGGAATTTCTGAAACGTTTTCGAAACGTTTCAAAAACGTATTACGTTCATACAGGTTTAATGCTAATAACATTCTTTATATTTGGAAATTAATTAGCATTTTTCTTATTTAAGAGGTGCATTTATTACAAAATTGTATTAATTGATGGAAATAACTAAAAACACAAAATGGAGGTTAAATATTCTAAAAGACCGATTCCAGTGGGGTCCAAGTGAACAAAAGTGGGTTTCTGTCATTCTGTCATTTGCGATTTATTACGTCATAAACATTTGACGTCATTATATGAAAATTTATTTTAAGCATTAATATAGGCCTTTAGGGAGCGACAATTTGAAAATCGGGGGGAGGGGGGCATGGATATTTGTTCTGGGTCAAACAATTTTTTTTTTCAATCTTAACCATTAAAAAAAATCCATGCTCCCAACCCCGATTTTCAAATGGTTGCTCCCTTATAGTTACATATATTTCGTTTAATTTGCATAATTGGAAGCACCTGTTTTAAAACAAATTGTTCATGATATTGTGTCCACAAGACAATTTAATACGTTTCGAAAACGTTTTAAACTGAAACGTTTCAGAAAACGTACACCTAATGCGTTTTCGATAATGCATTTCAGCTGAAACGTTTTCGAAACGTATCACTAATTTGTTGACGTGTGAACACTACATGCATTTTCGATACATATTAAACATACGTGTGAACGCAGCATTATATAAACTGAATTAGCTGTTTCAGAGAATAAAGCATCACAAGAAATGTGCATGTCATACACTAAAGTTTTAAAATAATGTTAAAGTATTAGTCAATCATGCATTGTTTATGCTGTTTTTAAAGAATGACATCATTTTGTCCCATAATGCACTTTTTTCAAATGATATAGTAACGTCACTGATATGTACAGGTAATGAATGATGAAGCCTGTTCATATCTTTAAGATGTTCTAATTAGGACTTGTATGCATAATGGATAGAAATTTTAAAAAGTGATGGTCAACAATTCCACCAATATCAACAAAACGAACAACCACTTTTCATCTCAAATCATTCAATACAAAAAAGACCATGACATATGGCATTGGAAACCCAGGTCTAGGCTTTGGACAAGCACAATAATGTGGCAGGATTGAACCGCTTAATGGCATCCAAATTCACCCTCTGTTAATTGTATCTCCAACAACAATACAGGTATAAACAAACAATATAAAACCTGCACAGATCAAACAGATCAACATAAACAAGTCAATAAGCTTTAAAGCATGTAATTAATATCAATGCAGCCTATCTATATATATCAGAATGGAACTATCAAAAGTAAAATTAAATTATTTTAATGTCAATCTTTACACAGATGGTCAACATACTTGGTAAAGTAAAATTTTTACCGATGCTGTGAAAAGATTGGTTCCAATAGAAGCAAACATAAAAAATATCTACCAAATTCATGCAAATGAAAAGATTTGTATTAAAAAATATGGCATCCCCCTGAAGCAATTAAATGATATTCAAATTTACTAGTACTACAAATAAAATATAACATGACCTTACTGAGAACATGATAAGCAAAATAAAATCTTTCGAAATTTGGGAACAAAAACATAATCTCCCAGAAATAAATCATGCAAACTGCATTCAACCAAAAGCTTAAATGTAAAAAAAGAAAAAAAAATCCCAATCCATCCAATAAATTTGTAAGAACCATAACCAAACAGAAACTCATGCTTTTTGTAAGTACCACTTACCAGACATGATATTAATGTGTTAGTAGTAGATGATCAGGATTGCATGGAAAGAAATGGTAGAATTCATCATCAATAACATTGTTGCACAAATCTACTATACACTATTTTATGTAAATCTTTTGAAACAATTTAATATTCCCTAGTTCAATTGTATAGAATTATATTAAAAATCAAATTTATCTACTCGTTTTAAAAGATTGTAGTATTATTTTCTTTAAAAATATAACGTCCGAAACAAATAATATGAATAATGGTATAAATTATCCTCTTTCTGATAACAAAACTGATAGCATATTGATATGTTAGCATTGAATGTATTAATATATACATAACTTTAAAATATAACTGCAAAAACATTCATACTAAAACATCTTACATTAATTTGAATTGGAAAATATTGTATAAATATTGAGCAAAAAAGCATATGTGCCAAAATATAAATAAAGTAGAAAATAAAAAAATCTATCATAATATGTCTACCAATAAATAAACTGTCGAAATCTGCATATAAAGCTGATGTATTGTAAAAATACACACATGGACAGGAGCTAATAATACCTTCTTGAAGACCCAACTTTTATTATTCATCAAGTATTTTAATATGTGTATTACCTAGGTAACAGGGGTCTTGTTGATAAAGATTGTGAAGCTTTTTACATTTCTCTTTTCTTTTGCCACAATAATTTTCTAACATAAAAATTCTTGTTCTTTATGAAATCCACTGACCTGTCGCAAGTCAGTGACAAACTTTATCACTTATGTTGTATCAAGTACACCTTGCCATGAACGGGTTTCGAACTCACAACTTTAGTGGTGATATGCACAGGTAGTTGTAAATCCAACTACCATACGATCACAGCCGTGACGGCCCCTTAAGAATATCTAAAATGAACTTACTGAAAGAGATATTCATAAGGCCACTCCAAACTGATTACTTGTTCTTCAGATTTTTTCATTAAAAAAATGGAGCGGGCGAGCGAAATTTTTTTAATTATTTTTTTTTCTGAAAATTGAATTTTTGGAGGCGCTAAAATCTTGAACAAGTGAACGACACTTTTTAAAAATTTTTAAATCATTTTCCCCCTCATTTTTGTGTTTTTAAATGAGAATTCAAGATAATTTTATAAGCGGGCGACTTTTTTTTTATTTTAATTTGTTTAAAAATCATGAAACATGAAGAGGGAATGTTGAAGAAATGGTGAGGAAACATTTTTTGTCGAAATTTTCAATCTGGATTTTAAGGTGCGAGCAGGTCCGAAGAACAAGAATTTAATTTGGAGTGGCCTAAAGGCTTCAGTCAAAAAATTGCAGAACAGAATAACGTTAAAACACATCC
This sequence comes from Gigantidas platifrons, assembly GCA_002080005.1. Taxonomy (NCBI): domain Eukaryota; kingdom Metazoa; phylum Mollusca; class Bivalvia; order Mytilida; family Modiolidae; genus Gigantidas; species Gigantidas platifrons. The sequence goes on along the minus strand of MJUT01028868.1, from coordinate 224,418 downwards.
AAATCTCTGAAACACACAACTGCCGCAGGAGAAATAATTACAAAAAATGTGTATATCACGGTTCTATGGTACCGTGGTAGTTAAATTAAAAATAAAGAGCTGAAAGTTGATTGAAATAGCACACAAATACATGGAACCATAGAATCTGCAGCACCATAGCAGCGGACTATAATTGAAAAATACTAAAATTTGGGTCAACAAATCAATCAACAATTAAGGACTAGAAATATCATGGGAATTTCTATCAGAGCAATTCTTTATAAAAGTCATTACTTAGTCTTTATAAATGTTATTATTTTGTCTTTATAAATGTCATTATTATGCTACAAGGTACATTTGATCCAAATTATTTATAAAAGTCATTATTTTTCACTAGGTATAGTTGATCTGAACCTTAGCTTTAGTATATATAGCTCACCTGGTGATTCATGCACAGTTTGGGATAAATCGAGATTGTAGTGTCTAAGAAAAAACTTTTTATTCATCTTACAGTTTAGGTTCAATTATGTTTCTAGTTTCTGATAAAAAAAAAAAATTTTGTTCCCCAAGCCCTAAAACTATGTTCTGTGATGGTGGCCATCTTGGAATTCACAACTGACAAATATAGTAGGGTAGCAGAGTATCGATTTTTGCAGATTTGCCTTAATAGATGACACACGGCTAAATTATACATCTTTGGAAAGAGCAGAACGTGACTCATCGAAATATCGATGTCGTCGTTATCTAGTGTGGTCACATTATGAGATTATTTGGTCATACACGTATTTTTCAAAAAAATGTTATCAGACTTTAACAATATCTTTTGTGCGTACATTTTTCCTTATTTTTATACAAAAAACAGCGGAAGTGGTTGAGAAATGATCAAGGTCTATAACCCCATATAATTTTACGCTTTAATTTGTATTTTACGGGTGTCAAGGTACCGTAACCGTGGAAAGGTAAAAAAAATCATTATTTTTCACTACTAAAAGTTAGGAGTGACCTTGACCTTATTCTTTATCGTTTTTTTTTATTATTTTATGTTAGAATCATATACAATATACGCTGAAATTATTTTTTAAAGCATAGCATTCCCCTTTCCTGAACTCATTTGTATCGCGAGCTGCAAGTTGTTGTTGTTTTTTTTTTTTTTTACAGATTTAAAGACTTCACTTAACAATTTCATTCATGTACATCCAACTGTAATAAGTCCACATCATCGTCATCTATGCTTTTATTTCTGGACATTTGTGTGTTCGAATTGCGACATATTTCACCTGCTTGGCACGGACAAAAGTCAGTGTAAGACAACTCTGGCTCACAACACACACAACCACTTGAACAGACTGCTTTATCTTTACAAGTGCAAATAAGATCTTTTAAAAAGTCAGAAGACATTTGAACTTGAAAATAGACAGGAAGGAGTGATCCATGTCTTTTTTCCCAACCAAATTGCAAAGGACTTTTAGGAGGGGGCTTTGTAAGATAGCACGACATCCAAACATAAGTCTGGATTGACGCTCTAAGAACATGTTGCTTAAAGGTAGCTTCACAAGGAGGAAGTTTGACAAGACATGCACTTTTCACTGTTGCTGACCTTGTTCTTAATTTGTTCAGGTTTTCGTCCTCAGCTTTAATTTTCCCTCTTGTGTCATACAGGTTTATTACCAGTCTTCGTGCTGCGGTCACTTACACATCAACGTCACAATCTGCCAGGTTTGACAGATCTTTAAAGTTGTCTGGGTTTTCTTTAGAACTTTGAAGACACTCTGCTTACCTATACCAAACAACGATGAAGTGGTATCACAATCCGTTACAGCATGAGCAGCTGGTAAGATATTGGTGAAAACGGGACTAAGGGTGCTACAAATCTCATGTACTGGGATATAACGCCGCCTGTCCTTAGTACTGGAAAACGTACCAGTTTGGAACCACAACTCCTGTGTATCTTGCAGCTTAGAAAAATAGTGAACACACAAGACTAAAACATCAGTATCAGGGAATTTAAAATTTATCCGGCTATCTATCGACGTGTCATCAGTTTGTTCGTTCAACAAGGGAACCTGTGATGTGTCTGCTTTATGATCAGAGCATGCCGACTCAAACTTGAAGAAACCGCAATTTCGTCTAGTTGTGTACGTCTTATAAGCTAAGCAAGACCTGTGGTACAGCATACTTGTATCATCACTCCTAAGATTATCAATATCAGAAACAGAATGTACTACTCTAAAAAAAACACACCATCTCTTCTTGCTTCCATTGCTTCTATGAGGCTATTTTTACTAACATTTCTCATTTTAATAGGTAACTCAGGGGTAGAGACCTGGCATATAATACATTTGTCCCATTCAACTTCATTCTTACTTTTTCTTAGGCCTAGAAGGACAAAGCTTAAGCGGGCTACCAAATTGTGACATTTCCTGGATCAATAATGTGTCCTACGAACTTGTTCCGTAAACTACAAATTAGTGTTAACGAAAATACAAAAATATCAAAAATAGTGTAATTTAACTGCATAGTTGTTCGCTCATTGTATTGAGATAAGTTTATTCTACTAAAAGACACAATCACACGCCAAACAGAAGACAAGATGTTAAATATACTGTTTCAGTACACGTACTGAATAATGATTGGATTGTGTTAACCCCAAATCGAATACTGACACGTAGTAATCCGTGTTTACCACAAGCTAAATTTGATCAGATTTCACATCTCTTTAATCGTTAATTTCTATTGAATGATAACTTTAAAAATATTGATTTTTGGTTCACAGGTGTACTAAGTAATGATCTATTTATATCTATTTAAAATATTCTAGAATTCCTTCAGAACATTATTCTATACTTGAAAATAGGGTAAAATTTTGGTAATATGAAGATACGGGAAAACTTTATAAAAAAAAAAAAAAAAAAAAAAAAAAAAAAAAAAAAAAAGGTGTTAAGTTTCCCGTTTTTAGTTTTGATGATATAATTAGCATATTGTCTTTGTGTCAAGCACTTTGATTTGATAACTTTCAGGTATTGGTGTTCATTTTATTCGTGTTGAAATTTTGTTGTAAAATGTACAGTTCGAGGGTGCCTTCAGAAAACCTAAAAAATAAGAAAATGTGACCACGGTAGGTTACAACGACATAAATAAATAAAAACTACAATAATTTATACGTCAAAATACGAAAAAATTAGCCGTGTGTCATACTATTAACCCAAACTCGAAAACTAGCGGCCTTTTTAATACCCACTATCCTACTAATAGGCACAAGTTTTGTACAGGGTCACAAAACAATACAAATTCCAACCATTTAACAATTCTATCACTTTTTCCGTTACTGAGATTAAGGTTTATGGTGTTTAACACCACTTTCAACAATATTTCAGTTATATCTTTGAGGTCAGTTTTATTGGTGGAGGAAAATCACAGACCAGCCCGAAGTCACTGACAAACTTTATCTCATAATGTTGTATCAAGTACACCTCGTCAACTTTAGTGGTGATAGTCAATGGTTGGACAGGTATGTGTAAATGTGGTTTCCAAGAAGAAGATATTTGAATTTCATTCAAGCGCATAACTACAACAAAAAGTATAATTTGGCATAGAAGAACATGGATATAAAATATTGAAGACCATCACGGTAACATTTCTGTCAAAGTTGGCTTCCATTGGTCATTCGGTTTCTAAGAAAAAGATTGAAATCTGAAATCAACAACAGACGACGGACACAAAGTGATGACAATATCTCAGTTAGCTCCACAGGCCAGGTGAGCTGAAAAGTACCGGTACATGTGTAATAGATTTATTAAAGAAGAAAGATAAAAGAAATGTAACATCTTAAATTGTTTTAAATTCCACAAATATTATAAAAGAAATCAACAACAATTAAAAAGCAATTCTCTGCAGCTTTTAATGGAAAATACACTTCTAGATGTGCAAAATGCATGCTGCTATTTAAATTTATATGTACTGAAATCAGTGTATGTTACCTATATAAAAATAGACACCTCTTTGATCTACAGTAAAATACATGGTGGTATTTTGTTCCCCTAATTTTTGGGTTTAAAAAAATGTATTTTCAATTAAGACGACACTCAAAAATAACTAAGGACTATGCAATGCAATCCAGATCAGCTGATGCATTATTAGTTACTGATGGGTATATGTCAGGTTAATACACATTAGGAACCTTGAAATTGTTGACTTGAACAAAGCTTATGCTAGAACATCTTTATTTTCTGGTTTACATGTGCTTACAGTCTTGAAAATTGTACTTTCATGAAAAACCATACAATAATAAAAGTGCATAAAAAACAGTTTTCCTACCAAAAGAGCAAAATTTTGAACAGTAGTTTCATTTTAATGAAAGGTATGACATATGTTCAGGGTTTTGCTGATATTTGCCGATTTTTGTATAAAAATATAGTACGGCTGATTTGACAAAAATTTTAAAATCTCCTCTTCTGAACACCAGAACAAATCTTTGATAGTCCTTGAATGGAAACCTTTCAAAAAAATCATCCCCTAGTCCCAACCTCCAGACAAGATGGCTCCCATAGCTAAAAACAGAAACTTTCAAATGACCAAAAATACAAATTTATTCTTCTCCAAGACGACTGAACCATTTGAATGCAAACTTGGCCTTAACATTCCAATAAGAAATTAAATATATTTTGTGTCTATTGGAAATCCAAGATGGCCACCACCACAGGATATTGTTTAAACAGAAACCTATTGGAATTTGAACAAAAATAGTTCTCTTAGAAATTTCAAACTTTGATTGAATCCAGGATGTGCATGGATAACTAGGTGAGCAATTTAGGCTTAGGTTATATCTCCCAGTATTCTGATTTATGGCTGTGTTCTAAAAACACATGTGAATCACTAAATGAATATTCTGTAAGGATAATCCTTTAAATTAGTGTAAACTACACAGTCATCTATCCAAAATGAGTATAACTTCATACTCCACATGGATTAGGAATGAGAAAAGGGATTTCTTAGATGACTACTGATTCAGTTTAAAAACTGAAAATCAATAAGGAATTATCAATCAGAAGTTATTGTTATTTTAAATACTGGAAATGAACCAGTACTTCTCTGTATAATAACACATTGTATTAGAAAGGATTTTTTTTGTCTTTTTGCATTTAGGGTTGTTACAATCAAATCATTTTGTAAAGATGAATTTGATACAGTAATTAAAGAATCTGTAAATGACCAGATGAATTAAGTTCCATTATCAGCTACAGTTCTGTTGATTTACACTTGACACTCCTTCAATTTCTCTATCCTCCACCCTTGTCTAATGTTGACAGTTAAATTTCAGATACAAGAGAATTCAAGACATTCTTTTGGAACATGGAATGGATGCTTTTCCAACTTAAAAAAAAAACAAATAAAAACCAGAGGCTCCATTGTGTCTATAATCACCCATCTGATTAATCGTTGCCTTGTTCAATTAGAGAAATAGTCAGTATTAAGATATTCTACACAACTTATAACAATGACATAAAATAGATATTTTTTCTGGACACTTGTATAAAAAGGTTTATCTTAGGCCATACAAAGTTAATTTCTTGGTTCTCAGGCCCGCCCGCATGTGGAAATTCGTCGCCGCATTGCCAATTTTTTTGCAAAAATAGTAAAAAAAAAAATTTAAATGCGGTAGCGCTGTCCGTACGGAAAAAACAACTGCATCCGTTTTTCTCTTATATCGCGTGGTCGGTGAAACGCTTTAAAACGCATCATGCTTAAATGAGATTTAAAGCATCGTTATAACAATGTATAAATAAAAAACGTGTTTCCGTTTGACATTTAGACAAAATGTCAATCGTTTCTGTGCAAATTAGGCACAAATGTTTGCCAGTTTTACCAGGAAACATAATAGGGGGCTTCTCCGAAGCTTGTACCTTATTGGAATTGTTTACGGAGATAAAAAATGGTACGTTGGGACCAGCGGATTGGACGTTTCCATAAAAATTAACCACTTGTGATGTTTCTGCCACCATCGGAAGAAATAAAATTGAAATTTTCAATAAAGTAATGAAAAGATTTATACATTGCCATATTTTTCACAAAAAAAAAAAGAAAAAATGCCGCCCTCATCACTTTTTACAGCAGTAAAAGGATAAAAAAAAATGCCGCCCTCCCTCATCAATTTTGACAAAAAAGGGCCTGAGAACCAAGTAATTAACTTTGCATGGCCTTAGCTTAAAAATTGTTACAATTTTTAACGTATATTTTACAAATAAGGTATGTAATATACCTTTTCCTACCTTAAATAGCACATTTTTGTGGAAGTTGATCTTTCTTAAGACATCTATTAAGGAAACATTTTATATGAAATTATAAATTACACCTCATACAGCTCTATAATAAATCAACAGTAGAAATGTCAGCCTACTGAAAACATGACATTTTAAGTTACAGGATCAATCATGGATGAATAGCACTGTTGTCAAATAAATATTTCAGACAGGGCAAGGAGCACCCTAACCATATTTAGTTTGATTTGGGTAGCTGGTTTTAGAGGAGGTTTTAATTTTTTGTTTTTATCAAAATAAGTTTTATTTGTATAATCAATTATAAAAAATCAGTAAAATGGCAAATATATGTTAAACAACTAATTATCATTTATTTTATTATAATTTCAGCTTATTCCATTTTAATATGTAAAAGTATGTTTTACTATTTTAAGAAATTTATATTTTTAGAAAGAGCAGCCATCTTGGATGAAGTGTGAATTTCTCCATTCAATATTGCTTTAATTTGGACTAATGATTTCAAAGGAATAGATTAAAATATGAAAAGCAATTAAAAATTGACAGATGGACATCAGACACAGAATGATGGGAAAAGCTTACAACAGAAGTGTACCATTCCCTGTCATAATAGTTTCTGGTTGACTGATTCCAATATTAATAGAAAAGTTTATTTTGTCTAGATCTGTTGACTCACCAACAAAACAACTGAAGCATGAAGCTAAAATGTAGTGTGCTTCAGATTAGACAAAAATTGAATTTCTTACATGACTGCCTCTCACCTTCTTTGGCACGAGATCGACGCTTCTCAGCCTGAAACAATACAGTAAAATTTGGTTAAAATGATCAATTAAAGTTCTGATTGATACATACAAAGACAATCATGGTTAACAATGGTTTGCTTACAAAATTAAGAAACTCAAATAAATGAATGATAAAATAAAAAAAATTAATTTCACAAACAAGGATGAACGGTGTTCAACACTACTCCTATCAATATTTCAATGTATAATGGCGATCAATTTTGTTTGGTGGAGGAAACCAGAGTACACAAAGAAAACCATTGACCTCCAGCAAGGCACTGACCTTTATCAACGGAACAATTTTCAGCTACAAATTACTTTTTAAGAGAATGATTATGGCTACTTTATACTAGACAAACACGCTGGGCTGGGTTTTTAACTAGACAAGCATGCTGGGCTGGGATCTTCACTTGACAAACATGTTGGGATGAGTTTTTTACTAGACAAACAAGTTGGTTGGGTTTTTAACTAGACACATACCATGGGTTAAGTTTTTAACTAGACCCACATGATAGGCAGGGTTGTAAAGTAGACAAACATGCTAGGCCACACATTTAACTTTGGGTCAGATGAGTTAAAAACTGCATATAAATGGACTTTAACTGAAAAAAGCGATCATTTCAGGTGTTATTCCTTTTGGCCCCTTTCATCCCAGAAACCATAAAAGCTAGGTCACATCTTAAGTAATAAAAAATTCAGAATTTTGGGTTTAATGGCCCCATTTGACTCCTTTACATCTTAGAAACGGTAATAGCCAGAAAAATTCAGTTGGTAAACTACATAAAGAGAATTCTATACAGAACAAAATGAAAAAAATCATCAAAATAGGTTGAAAAATAAACGTTCCACATACAAAAATATAGAACACCCTTTTTGACACCTTTGGACCTCTTATTTCTTTTCTGGATTTCTGATTGAAAAAAAACCCACATAACACTTTAATAAGACAATACAATGCTCATTCTAATTGACCTTATCGTTTCAGAGAAGAAGATTCAGTTTTTTTTATGGACGACAACAGAAGACGGACACATGATGACACAAGTTACCTTTGGGTAACATAAGATAAAAAAGATTATCAGTAATACTAGGCCATTCAGAACCCGGTCATTCTGCATTATCTAGCAGGAACACATCAAAAGTTTTATAACTCTGTGATACATCAAATATACAACTCTCACTTCTGATGAGAAATTTTGAATGTTTGTGTTGTTTTGGACGAGACATTGAGCATCTTGCGTTGTTTTGGACAAGACATAATGAGTGTTTTGTGTTGTTTTGAATGGGACATATTGAGTGTTTTCAATGGGACTTATTAAGTGCTTTGTCTTGTTTTGGGTGAGATATATTAAGATTTTTATGTGTGTGTTGTTGAATGAGACATATTAAGTGTTTTGTCTTGTTTTGGATGAGACATATATATTGAATGTTTTGGACAAGATATATTGAGTGCTCTGTGTTGTTTTACTAAATGAGACATGTTGAATATTTTGTGATAATTTCGGAATGTCAATATTTATTTTGTGTCTTCTTGTTTGTGTGTGTGTGTGTGTTTACCTGAGCCGTTCTATTTACCGGGGTTGTGATAATTCTGGAATGTCAACATTTTTTTCTGTGTCATCTTGTTTGTGTGTGTGTGTGTGTTTACCTGAGCCGTTCTATTTACCGGGGGTTGTGATAATTCTGGAATGTCAACATTCTGATCTTTCTTGTATTGTTTCTGTAAAAGGTGATCTGTTTCTTCATCTGTGTCATAATCTACAAGAACAGATAATTATGTAATAATAAAATCATATTTTACATGGAGGAAAAATAAATGAATATGTTAATAAGAAGTAAAAATAAATATCTTATTAACAAGACTTTTGTCAAACCTATTGCTAATACAATAACACTGACATGCTACCTGTCATATATAACAAAGCTTATTAAGGGAGATAACTCAAACACATAATCCAGGATATGTATTGTTAATATTAGTCAATAGTGTGGCTTGTGGCAACAACTTCATTTTCAAGATTATTTTCCCTAAGAATCAGTTAATGATAAAAGTTAAATCTTTATTAATCAATGCACATGAGGTTTTCACATGCACTTGTTCTACTACATGCAGCTTCAGTGTAACTATTGACAACATACTTGTAGCTTTAACATTGAGAGAATTAGTCACCATTCTAGTGTTACTATTGACAACATGGCTTTGACAATGAGGAAATCAGTCACCATTCTTAATAACAAGGAAACAACTAGCTATAATTATTATTCAAAATGTCTGTTTTAATCTAAACAAACAAATGACAATAGTTTATATCCAGCTCATTTTATCTGTCCTGTGATGTCAAATTTAACATTTTTTACAAAAATATCTTGACAATTTGTTCTTATAGAAAGTGTATATTGTGATACTATTTGATATAATTCAATTTAAATTTAAAATAAAATTCAATCCAAAGTCAAAAGGTTAGCCAATTACCCTTCCCATCAAACTGGTACCAAATCAGTAAATTAGCTTTCCACCACTGTTTCCAGTTCATTCTCAGTTTTAAAAGTAGAAATACATTTTGTAGGTGAACAGTGTGAAATTAAGCCAGTTAAACATAAGAATGTACAGATAACCATTCATGCTACGTAAAATATAAGAGATACCTCCTGGATTCTTTTCCTTAACATAGCTTGTTTTGGATGGGCTTTCCTTATCACTGCCATATTCAGAATCTGAGTCAACACAACTTGACCCTCGTCTTGTCTTTTTAAGGTAATAGTCAATAGATTCTGGTTTCTGCTGATTGTTTTCGTGATGACCATTTGCCCCATTGACTCTGTGAACAGGCTGATCAAAAGAATCGTCTTTTGGGACCGAGACATACTTTTTGCCTCTAATTCGACGTGTGCTTTTTGTATCGTTATCTTCTTCGTCATCAGAGTCATAGCCTAAAACATAAGAAGCATGCAAGGTTTAACAGATCATGCTAAAGAAACAGAAGTTAGCTATTTACTCTATATCTGCCAACAGTTTAATAATTAGTCATTTATTTAAGGCAGAAGACAGAAAAAAATGCTGTAATTTACTTGGAAATTTGTTCTTTTTCAATAATTTTTCAATATTGGATTTATTGTTTTGTGTTTACTATATTTGACTTTATTCAAATACAATCAATGAACTATAAATAGCAACATATTTCCACAAAAAAAATAATATGAACTATCATGTGACTTTTGGAACAAATCAAATTATTGGTGAATTAAAAACTTGCCTCAATAAAATCAATTATATTGATATAGTTTTGGAACTTTAAATCAAAGACTGATATGTTGAAATACTTAGTTACCTATGAAAATTATTTAAAAAAAGACCAAACAAATATGAATGTTGATCTTGTTGCAATAAATGTAATTTTATTCAACAGAATGTAATATAATATTTTCTGTCTCCTAAAACTGGGCCAACAATCTAACTATATACCATGCATTACTACAGCACTAAATAGGTATAAAGCAGGTATTAAATCCTTAACAAGTCTCAAATAAATGACTATTATCATTCATGAAAAGTATGTTAAAAGTTGCATCACTGGCAATGTGTTAGTTTTTCCCATTGTTTTTGGTCCATACTGCATCTACACAAGGGAAAACTGACAGTTTCATGCATGACTGCTACCATTCAAATCTTTATCATGCAAAGCAAGCCAGGTTATGCATTTCTATCAAGAACCCACCAATCTTATGAAAATCAGCTGTTAGTTTTGGCTATGCTACTATGTAAATTTACAAACTAAAGTGGTAGAGTATGTAGTAAACGCAGGTAAAACTAACAGCTGATTTTAATAAGATTTCAAATCCTCTAGATGGAATAACATACAAATTTGTTGTTTTGATTTGTATAATCTGACCTCTCTACATTGATATGTTTGTAATTTATGACAAACATGAACTTATATGAACACTTCTGTGTACCACATACTTTAGTAATTAACTTATATGAACACTTCAGTGTAC
>MJUT01028868.1:174990-186925 GCA_002080005.1 Gigantidas platifrons | reverse complement strand
TTGTTTAAGTGTGTTAGTGCTATAGAAATCAGAATATTGTGTCCGAGTGGAACGACGTGTATGTCCGCTGACAGTTGTTTCAATGAGCTAGCACTATAGAAATCAGAATATTGTGTCCCGGGGCACACTTAAAAAAAATCGCGCCGAGCAGAGGAAGGCGCGAAATTTTTTGGGGTATTTCGTGTGAAAAATCACGATTTTACGCAAAAAAAATCATATTTTTTCCAATTTTAGGGGACGCGCGCCGGGTGCCCCCTCTTGGATCCGCCCCTGGTATATATATAGTATAGGGGAAGTTGTGAAATGCATATTTGCGCCAAAATGTAAACAATCGTAATTAGGCCTAAACGGACGCAAAGTGATACGCTTCGTGGATATTTTTCTACATTGGACATGTTTTTTTATACATCCGTATTGTAAGAACCTTCATTCCGAGCATTTTAGAAACGTATGGGCCATTTTTTTACTGACGTTCAGCCTCTGACTTCGTTACAGTCGCCATGGTGGAACTATTCCGCACTGAATGAGAAATACTATTTCAAAGCATCTGTAAAATCATAAATTTAGCGGCAAGCACTTCATATGAATATTAATCGATTAATTAAATCATTTGAGAAATTTATAAAGCAACATTTGACTGTTTAATTTCGCTTGTACGAATATTAGGGAAGACTCGAAATTAGAAATATTTTCATTCAGTGCGGAATAGTTCTAACATGGCGACTGTAACGAAATGCATCTCACAACTTCCCCTATATACTATATATATACTATATTTTGTTTACTCTTTTAATTTTTTTTTAAATCATTGAAATTCAAGCGACTGTGGTCAAACCAGTCCGTAGAACGTTCTTTTTTCCATGTCCTTTTTTCATGACCCAGTCCAATGACCAAACCCGCTCCCACAAAGTATGAAAACAATCTCCTTCTTTGGCATCGATAACGAACGAAAGCGTCCATGTTTCACCATCAAATGTGTAGATATAAAAAAAAATCATATGAAAGCTTAGCAAATTAACTTTTACACACGTGAGTAAATCTCAGGTAAATTTACACATGTGCAAATTTGCTCATGTAAATTTTTGTCATGAGAACGGGGCTTTACATGAGAGCATTCTATTTCATTTTGTGTCTGTACAGGGCAGTTCCCGTTATTGACATTATTGAACTGTATTCAGCAGTGTCACCGAAATCAATTCATACAAAAGGAATAGAACGCGCAAGGGTGTATTGTGTGGTTTATTAAATATCGATCGATGTTTTTTTCTTTTAATCAAATAATTTAAATACACAGATTGGATCATACACCTACGATTGAATATAGCTGTATAAATGAAATTGACTTTCCTGTAATCAGTCAACCCGTGTTAAGCCACGCTCAACCAGTTGAAAAAAATAGAGTAATAGCTTTAAAATTTCCACCCATTGATATTTTGAAGTGGAAAACTTACGATTCAATCATATATTTGGAAGCTGGAAAAAGTCGATCCATGTCCTGAAATAAAAACAGAAATGTTCAGCAGGATCAATAATATCTGTCAAAACTTTCATGTCCTCAATCCAGAACAGAAATTATATTGGCTTCTTAATAATGAAAATGATGAAATTTTAGCCAGTATTTGTAATTTGATAAAACAAAGCACAATATAATTAAATAATTGCTCTTTTACACTGTGCACGAGCTGGCATGTTTAGAAAGGAGAAATATAATTTCTCCCATTATGACGTCGTTTTAACCCCGCTGAACCAGTGGTGGAAAAATCTGTAATCCTCTAGAGGATTAAAATGTCTTGTGCCTTTCCCCGCATTTGACTCGTTTGGCTCGTTTGACGACTTTTGAAATAAAGTTCGTGTTAAATAATGAGAGAAACAAATTCTCCTTCAGTTGCTCATGTGGGTTACGATATTTCTCCACTCTCGAGAGTTAAATTAAAAAATTTAACCTAACGGCTCGTGGTTAAAATTTTTAATTTAACTCTCTCGCGTGGAGAAATACCGTAACCCACGGGCAACTGAAGGAGAATCTATATATAAATTGATAATATTTCTAAATAAATAGAATAAAATTTAAAGAAAAACACATATTATTGGGTTTGATCTGAATTTCTTCTTAATTCATTTTAACATGCCTTTGCACTGTCGCTTGGTGCACTCTGTATTGAGCAATAACATGATGACATATAATTGCCTCCAACTAGTTCTCCTGCTCTAGACAGGAGGTGACACATCCGAATGAATAATAATAATAATAGATAGAATAATTAACTTTTTTTTATTTTTCTATTTATATACAAATGTATAATATATAATAAGTATTTAATGTTATATATAATTATTTACTATATAATTGTGAGAAAATACAATTAATAGACGGTGTGTGACAGAAGCACCGTCCCTTGGTGTTTTAGCAGGTTTACTGCTTGTTAAGGAATATGCAACATATGTAAAGTTTCACACTGGATAACCAGATGTGAGATACAGGGGACAAACCAGAACATGATCCACTAAATAATTATATACATGTATATTTATATCTTTAGAAATATAAAAACCCCATACTATGTCCTTTTTCTTTTGTGTGTATGCATGTCTTATTTATCAATCGTGAATGTTTGTATTGTTAATGATGCCTCATGTGGGCCCTATGATGAGGCAATAAAATGTATTATATATATATCTTTATCTGGGAGTAATTTGTATTACCTTTATATAGGAACTAGATCAACATTTTGAAGAATTGAGTTCGCCAAGTTGCATAATATACCGAGAATTAGGGAGATACCCGTATCGAAATGAGTGAGTGAGTGATTGTTGTTTAACGCCAACTCAGCAAAATTTCAGCTTTATTACTCCTTAATGTTGCACTGATGCTTAGCGGAGAAGCAACAAATACCAATTTTAGTCTTTTGCTTGACTCGACCAGGGTTCGAACCCACGATCTACCACACTCCAGGCGAGCACACATTACACCACCGAATCGTATCGAAATGAATTATCTAAAACACTGACTACTGAGTGGATGATATTATGTCCTCGTTTGTTAAAACGTCCAATTTAAGGACAAATGTATTTACATGTATCATCTAAAAATCATGTAATTTTATATAAAAAACATGATTGTACTTGTAACGATTGCCGGCGCAAATTAAGTTTTTTTTTATTGCAACATTAATCGTGTAATTAAGCAGTTTTATCAGAGATTTATAAAGGATGCGTCTGGTTTTACTTGTCGAAAAAAGCAGTTGCACATATACACCAACAATATGTCTATGTAAAAGGTGACTAAATATTTAAATAGCTTACTTTTCAAATATATTAAAAAAAAAAAAAAGTGAATTATTTTTATTATGGAAAAAAGGAATATATATATATTATACGGGGCGGGACACCTTTTCAGTGTGGGCCTAAGCTAACCGTGGTCGGTTATACCGGGGACAGATAAACCGCGTGGGATAAACTCGCATTCATTGGCATTGGGCACAGTGACGTTGAAATTCATTATCGGTTGAAAAATAGAAATCTAAATGCTTCCGGTCAACTTTAAACTATTTTATGATAAATATTCTTTTAGCTTTTATATCATTCGAAATTAGATCTTTGTTCAAATTTAATAATCAGTTTTAATATATAAGATATTATTACGTCGTTATAAAGTTATTACTAAAAAACATGGGTTCTATCCGTCTCGATGAACTTCTTCCGTATAATAGGTAGTTCCACAAAACACGTATTATCACGTGATATTCCTCACATCCTTTTCCGTCGAGTCATCCATTGGGGACAGCAGTGAAATTATAGTGCTAGTCTACCAAGACTCGATCCAAAATGGTAAGAGTCATCGATATTTTATTTCTTAATGAACGTAATTTTAGATGATTTATGAAAAAAGTGTCCCAAACTAGTTGAAAACAATATTGTATTTATGGCGTAAATACTTATTCTTTTATTCACACATTGCACCATCCCTTGTAATGACGTACATGTCTCGAGTGACGTAAATGATTATAAAATCATGGATTTATATCTTAATAAATAGTTTTCATCGAAAGGGAATTGTTTTCTTTGTATATGATTGAATAATAATGATAATCTTCCGATTTCGCCAGATGTTAACTTGTTTTCTGCTGTGCAAGTTGTCGGTTCAGTATGCTCAGCTGTTGCATGTGGACTAGACTTATTCCATTAAATTCATGATACAAGAAGAAAATGTTTTATTTATTAATTTCCATTCCTTTACAGATAGTTCAATCACTTAAAATTTGATGTTGAAAGTTGTTTAGATATGTTTGATTCACGACAATAATATTGTCAATATTTCAATTCTGGAAAATAATTATGAAAAGAAATTTTATACAGTTGTCAACAATTTCATCATTGAAATAAACAACCACCTCTCATCTCAAAACAAATGAACGCCATAAAAGACCAGGATATCAGTGATTTTGAAGGTTTATTTCAGTATTCTAGTGATTGCTACAGACTGGATTCACTCATCTTTACCTGCTTCACTACATTGTTATTCCAAGGACTGAAATGTTTAACTTTGCCCATTATTGAAACATACACTTTAAATAGCATGCCACATATTTAAAATTTCTCCATTTAATAACTATAAGCAACCAAATATCACTTATTTTTCTATTATTTTTAATATCCTACATAATTAAAATTATCAGGGCGAACAGGAATTGGGGCTTCAAGCCTCATTCCTCCAATCCAGTGACACTGATGCAGGGTATTCAATAAGATTGTATTGAACAGGCTGAATTGAAATTTGAAGTGGCTACATGATGAAAAGGGGGGGGGGGTACGGGGGGGCTTGACCCCCCGGAAATTTGTTTTCACTTGCATTCAAAATGGTGCATTCTGAGGTAGTTTACGATTGCATGAAAAAGAAGGTTTCATAGAAATGATTTTTTTTTAAATTTTAGCAAGCAATAAGACCATTTTAAGATGACTAGATCTTTTATTTTCTGAGGAGAATGGAGTTGAAAATGTTCATTTCTGGGATCAATTGACTGGCGACAACGGTATTTTCCACAAATGTTTTTATACCAGTATTGTAAAGATTTTCAAACTTTCTGTTTTGTAATAGATGTCTATTGACACATGTGTGTTATTACTACGGGTTGTTGCTAAATATTGTCTTTGTTTCAGTTTAAGTAAACAGGTTTTTATTTCAGATTAAACTTAAGTGGTTTTATTTTGTTTGATAATAAAATATTGTAAATGGCATACATTTGTATTTAGATTTTGTTAATTTTGGTTTGTTTCAAAGGGAAATAACTCTGGACTTTAATTTCTAACTGTTATCAATGAAAACCACATGTTTGTTTGATTGTTCCTGAGGTCATTCAATGGGAAAGTGTGTGTTTCCCCTTCATCCAGTCCACTGGAAAATAACAACTAGCAGTTGTGAAAGGGTCTAGATATCCCAATTAGTCATATAGGTTTTCTATGTAAAATAATAATAAAAGCGTTAAATGGCGCTTCAAACTTTTCCATTTGCGTATCTCATGAGTTATCCATCGATAACATAATTATCTTTTCGATGTGTCTCTAGATTTTTCAATTGCAATATCTCTATCATTTAAACGTTTAATCGAACATCAAATGATAATAAGTTAAGTGTGGAATTGAATCCGATCAATGATAAATTCGGATAAATTCGTTTCATTCCCCTAGTTTTAGACAACCCCTGACAAATGCATTGCTATCGATCCTGAAATGCATTGGTTTTTTTTTGTATAATTGTGGATTTTAAAAATCTTAAAGATGAAAGAGTGAATAAATATTGTATATTTCTTTTATTTAATGAAAAAATATTTTAGTTTCTAACAGTCGAACCGGCGATTTCACTCGTTTGAAGCGGCGACATATCGCCGGGTGCCGGCCCTTATTGAAATCCCTGCTGATGTATAGTTAAATTTGTATTGTAGATTTCCTTATCTTGGCCAATATAATTGAGAAACCACTTACATTTTGTACCACAAGGAACAAGAACAATTTCACATGTTGAAATTGAATATAATCAAAATTACAGAGAATAAAATATTAACATTTGATACACCTTTCATGCCTTTGTTATTGAATCTGTTCTCAACTCGGATACACACACAATAAATCAAATAAAGGTCAAGAGGCTTTATAAAGTCATACATTTCAAATGAATTTTTATTCCAAGTAAATTTTAACAATAAACAACCATGAACAGGACGGTATTTGCGGACGTCTTTTTCGTTAACATCTCAATCTGATGAGACATGGTCGGGGGTACTTGTAGTTATACGTCTTGTGAGCCAGAGTCAATAATATTTTCAGTTTCTTTTCTCACAGAATCGTCAGGATCGAAATTGTTATTTCCATCTCGACCATCAAACGAAAACAAAGTCTACTGGTCAGGTATTTCCAAACAGGCAGGCGCTGCTTTTTTTCGGAGGCATTTTTCTATAAAATTCAACTAAATACCGGCAAACAATAACTCGCAGACACGTACTTTCAGAAATAGAATTTTTCATTAAAATAAAAATTTCATATTGAATTTTGGGATGATTTTATACAAATCTTCATTCATTTTATTCATATTTGTCAAAAATCAAATTTACAAACGTTTATTTGGAGTAACATATGGGGAAAAAGTCACATCATTGCTTGTTATTCTTTTCCGGTATTTAGACATTTCATAATTATATTTACTTCAGCGTTAAGCAAAGGAAAAACCACGAGACAGTCCAATAAATATATAAATAGGCAAAACATTCTCAATGATCCGATTTCGACATGATTATGCATAATTCAATGGGGTTCACTGTTTTTCAAGGGGTTCCCTGCAATTCGCTGTACCGCACGACTGATGACTATCATTCCATAGATACCGAACCTTGCAAAATTATTGTGTGCCACACGGGCGCTTACATTTTACTTTCACTGCTCCATTTTTCAGCTTAATGCGCAAATTGCGCATGGCGCTGGACTTTCCCGATCACTGGGATATATCAGAGGTGTCGGACAAGTCCGACGTTTTTTGTTGCTGGTCCGACTAAAATCGTATTTTTACCGGACCAGATGTCCGACATCGATTTCAGAGTTTACTTTTTTACACATGAGCGGAAGTGACTCATTAAAAATAATTTCCGGTTTGAAAAAAAGAACATGCTTTGAATGATTGAAAATGTGTGTCGGGAAAAGCTCTAAAACGTAAAATATCGGCAGAGGTAATAAGAAATCCTCAAAGTAACTACGAAGCCTAAAAGAAAAGACCTTAAGCTTCACCCAACATGGCAAAAAGATCGACGCTACCGGATGTTCCATCCCATAACCAAAACGGACCATAGGGGCATAACAAAAATGTGTTTTAACTATAAACACATGTTCGTTTACACATAAATTTGCACAAAAAAAATAAAACTATTGCAAGCACATTTTTATATATTTAGTATGTTGGGAAGATCTTTCTTTTCCTTCATGATGGATGGGTCGACAGATATGTGGAAACAAATGTACCTCTGGGCTCTGGTGATGAGCAGGAAGCCATTTACATTCGTTTTTCAGAGTAGAGATAATTGAAAGATTTCTGGGAATAGGAACACCAAACAGTACTTCTTCAAAAGATCTAGAGGAATTTGTCCTTAAAATTTTTGAAAGTAATAAAATAAATAAAAGTCATTGGTTAGGCCATGCAAAGTTAATTACTTGGTTCTCAGGCCCTTTTTTTTGTCAAAATTGGTGAGGGAGGGCGGCATTTTTTTTTATCCATTTACTGCTGTAAAAAGTGATGGGGGAGGCATTTTTTCTTCTTTTTTTTCGTGAAAAATATGGCAATGTATAAATCTTTTCATTACTTTATTGAAAATTTCAATTTTATTTCTTCCGATGGTGGCAGAAACGTCACAAGTGGTTAATTTTTATGGAAACGTCCAATCCGCTGGTCCCAACGTACCATTTTTTTATCTCCGTAAACAATTCCAATAAGGTACAAGCTTCGGAGAAGCCCCAGCTATTATGTTTCCTGGTAAAACTGGCAAACATTTGTGCCGAATTTGCACAGAAACGATTGACATTTTGTCTAAATGTCAAACGGAAAACACCAAACAATTCAATTCAAATTCAAACGGAAACACGTTTTTTATTTATACATTGTCATAACGATGCTTTAAATCTCATTTAAGCATGATGCGTTTTAAAGCGTTTCACCGACCACGCGATATAAGAGAAAAACGGATGCGGTTGTTTTTTTTCCGTACGGACAGCGCTACCGCATTTAAATATATTTTTTTTACTATTTTTGCAAAAAAAAATCGGCAATGCGGCGACGAATTTCCACATGCGGGCGGGCCTGAGAACCAAGAAATTAACTTTGTATGGCCTTAGATGTTGATTTTTGTTGCTTAATGCCACTTTCAGCTATAGCATGGCGACCAATTTTAGTGGTGGAAGAAGCCGGAGGACCATGGGCAAGCAACTGGTAAACTTTATCACTTGCGGCTGTGAGTCGAGTGCAACCTTTTTTGTAATTTATAAAGCTGGGCAAGAACCCACGCTGCATTGATGATAGGCTTGTACGAGTTGTTAGGTAATCCAACTACCTAACTCATTGAGCCACATTGGTTAGAAATAGCCTTTATTCGATCAGTTTTGATCAAGTATTGATTTTGCAGAAAAATTATCCGGTCCGACAAACTTGAGTTCGGTCAGACACAAGATTTCAGCTTGTCTGACCGAATGTCAGACAAGAGTCTTGGGAATTTCGCCATGTCTGATATATGACATTGGAAATCCTTGTGGATTGAGACTGACACTAAAATGTGGGGGTGTTGTTGAATGGAATCCCAAACCCTCCCCTCTTGATAATGATCTCTGACAATAAAAATATTAACAAACAATAAAAAAAAAAAGCAAATATTTTCTTTCTCTTGAAAAGACCTTGCATTTTCACAAACATCAATGATAACATAAACATTGACAGTACAATAGCAGTATGGTAGTTACAGACTACTAGCTAAGAAGGTAGAATCTGTTGGTTAAATTTAAGAGCATTACGCTCCAGCTGAAAAAAATCATACTGATATTTCTAACAGAATTGATGTCAGTCATAAACATATAAAAGAAATTAATGATCTTTGGGGGAATGAGGGAGTGGGTAGGTAAAAATTTAGAATTGTTAGCAAATCTAATAGATCAGCAAATTAGGTGTACAACTTTTGGCAGATTGTTAATTCTGTAAAGATCAACTGGTATGTTTTGAAAAGAAACCTCGGTTGAGGATTAAAGCACCTTCTAGCAATGAATGACTAAATCCATGCTATTTCTGAAACCTGTTGATGCCTGAACTTCTATTAAATAATTTTTTGTTTTGTTTAGTTTATTATCTTTTCCTGTAATTTGAGGTCAAAATTTAGAACTTGATGACATCTCCTTCGCATTGTGCTGGAATGCACTTGTGTTTTTGGCAATATGTTTTCAAGGTTAATGTGTGTGCTTCTCCAATTGTCTTCATTTCCAATTATTTCTGTATTAGATAATATAGTTCAAATTTTCACCTAAGGTATTTATTATTGGTTGTAGATTATGAAACAGGATAGCCAAAAGTTGACTGGTTACCTTTGGCCGAGGCAGGAGAACCCTGTTTTAATATAATTACATTATTTAGGAACTGTAAATAAATATATCTTGTAACTTAAATCAGTACCAATGGACTGCCTACTAGGCGGATGAAACCCTGGGTGACCAGTAGTCAACCAGCAGAGATGTCGCCCAGTGCTAGGAACATGAAAAGATTCAATATATCTAATTTAATGTGCAAAGTTCATTTCAAGCATGACCTTCATCAGACATGCTCAGTCAAAAGATTGGAGAGCCAAATAAAAGTTTTTAGGGACCTTTAAGATGGACTGCATTGGGGAAAAAATAAAAAATAAAACGAGAAGTAAATGCAATTGTATTTGGCACGAAGCAGCATTGTGATATGAAGAATCTTATTTTATTCCAATATATGTGTTCTATTTGCTGTTAGACCTGGAAGAGAACATTTATCATATGCTATGATGTGCAATAGTTCAATAAATCATGTTTACCAGGAGAGTGGTTCAGTTTCCAAATTTGTTTTCATTTATTTTTACAGGTGAACTTTACAGTAGACCAGATCCGTGAGATCATGGATCGGAAATGTAATATTAGAAACATGTCCGTCATCGCCCATGTTGACCATGGTAAATCAACACTAACTGACTCACTTGTCAGTAAGGCTGGTATCATTGCCTCATCAAGAGCTGGAGAAACAAGATTCACAGACACAAGGAAAGATGAGCAAGAAAGATGCATCACTATTAAATCAACGTAAATATTTTTTCAAATATCTTCTTTCTTTCTTTTTTGTCACCTGGAGAACTTGAGTGAGTGCCTCGCATCACATTATGAGTGCATTTTTTTCTAACCAAAGTTTTGCTAACGTTGTGTGTCGTTTGTTAAACGTTGCAAATGTAGAAACAAATGCATTGTTTAATCAGAGTTTACTGACCCTGTTTGGCCTTATAATATGTACACTACAGCCATCACGAAAAACGCAAAATCCGCGTGTCCGCCAAGGGCAAATATTGGTCATGGTGGAAAATTGCAGTGGGCACGATAAGAATTGGTTCGCGGTAATTAATAGGCTTCCGCGATGGTTCAACTTGGATCCGTCGATTACATGTCCGTGATGAACGCGGTCTGATAATTATCAGGTTGTCGTACATGTCTCAGTCATTTTCTATCCTGTACATTTCATTGTAGCAGGTTAGCTGCGGAACCATAGCCCTTATGGTCCTTGGAAAGTTTTTCTGATATTTGCGGACCATAGGGCTACGGATTTCACCCTATCCAAAACTTTCGAAACTGCACGGTGAAAATTTTGTGCACCTTTTTTGCAAATTATAGTCATGAAATCGGGTCCGAGAACGATCAAACAAATATATGTATCGTTTTGTTAGATATTTATCTACATTCTTCTATACTTACTTACCTCAAGTGATAAATAAAATAGGGTTATAATTGGAAAAATCAAGTGACCTCAGAACGAGACTACCGGAGTAGCAAGATGGCTGACGTCAAGTAGGCGGGACTTGTCACAAATGAAACATTTGTTATAATAATGAGCTGGAAGTGATTATTAATAGGTAAGTGGACTTGTCACAAATGAAACATTTGTTATAATAATGAGCTGGAAGTGATTATTAATAGGTAAGTAAGTATAGAAGAATGTAGATAAATATCTAACGAAACGATACACATATGTTTGATCGTTCTCTGACCCGATTTCATGACAATAATTTGCAAGAAAGGTGCGCATTTTCGAAAGTTTTTGATAGGGTGAAATCTGTAGCCCTATGGTCTGCAAATATCAGAATAACTGCCCAAGGACCATAAGGGCTACAGTTCCGCAGCTATTCACCAGGTATGTGTTAAAAAGAAGAAGGGAGGACACTTTTTGGGGGGCCAAAAGTGAAAGTAGAGTTTCTGCACCTTTTTCGCTTCAAAAACGGTTTAGTCTTTGTTCTTCCCATAAAATTAATGCAAATATCAATGATTTTTGCTGCTTGACTGGTTTAGAGTGGAATAACACTCTTTTTTAAATTCCAAACGGTGCGGACAACTTCTTATCATACTCAATTCCGGTTTCTACGGACTTAATAATACATGTATTGGTAGAAATAAAAAATCCAAATATAATTTAAAAAAGTAGGAAAAAAGACAACTTAAATCTCTTGCATTATAATATATTTTTTCCTTGTCTCAATCAATCTGGAAATATAGGAAGACAATATTTTAAGAATTTCTTTTGACAAGATTGAGTAAATAATTTCCCGGAAAAATGCAAGTTTAAATCCTTCGACCAATGAAAACTCACCTTAATATTTAGTCCGTATAAACCGGAATTGAGTATGATAAGAAGTTGTCC
>MJUT01028868.1:153109-174810 GCA_002080005.1 Gigantidas platifrons | reverse complement strand
CCCCCAAAAAGTGTCCTCCCTTCTTCTCTTTAATACATACCTGGTGATGTGAAAATATAACTGCAAGTCCCTGTGAGTCTAACATAGTCAATTCCTCTGAAATATTCTAGATGTACATTGTAGTCACTTTTTGTAGTCGACTTTTGCTTGTAGAAGAAAACAAAGTTAATCTGACAAATAAAAGACATCAATGTTACAGTATTGTTAATATGCAGCCTGCAGAAAAATATATGTTCTGGTAGTCGGTCCAAAAAAAAAAAAAAGCCTACCTACCTACCCTACTCTAAAAGTCAGGGTAGGTGAAAGGGGAAACACATTTTTTTAATTGCGGCCTTACATTGTACATTGACAAAGGTAAATTAAAATTGCGCACCATCTTACTATGCAACTTTAAGGAAGCTGTGCACAGCAAAAAAAGTACCGATTTCATTCAGCAAAGTGATGTATGTTAAAAGAAAATGAAAGCAAACATCGAATAGTTTGATTAACGCGACCTTCGCGGGATCAATGATTGGTTTGCCCACGGTGGGCACATCAGTAAAATTCAGTTGGTCCGCGACGGTGAGGGAATTCCTTGATCAAATAATGACAATTATCGGCAGTTCTGCGTCGCGACGGTCCGCGAATTAGGGTGGGCATTGCGTTTTCCGTGATGGCTGTAGTGTATACACATGTTGTTGGTAAATAAACTCACAATAAACGACCTAACTCGTTGAGCCACCCGGCCCCCCGTTTTTATACTCTGATAAACCACCCATTAATTGGAGATCAATAATATTATACATACCTTCTCTTCTTTTGTTAGATTCCATCTTTGTTTTAGCGGGAAAATTCCACATGTCTATAATTGATTCAGCGTTGAGATTAGAAACAAATGCAACAAACGATAAACGACAAACTGTAGATGCACATTTAGCGATTGCATAGTTTGTCAAAGTTTGTGCAAACTTTACAAACGTATGTTAGAAAAAAATGCTCTAACCACATGTTTGTATCGTTTGTGTTAGAAAAAAATGCATTAAGTCTTAAGTGTCTGTTCTAATCCAGGAGGAATGAACAATACCATCCTACATTTCGATCTTCAAACTAACAAAGACAATTGTTTCTTCAGTTAAATCTATCAATCAGCACTTATCAAACAAAAATTTAATTGATTCTTGAAAACAAGCACCGCAAGAGTACCAAATTCTTTACTTTTCATTATTTGAAATTAAATGATTTAATAAATGTTTTTTAAGAATTGAATGCAATTTTTTTTTAATTTTTTTTTGATTTGTTAGTACATTCTGTTGGAATGATGTATCCTTTCTATTGAGTTCTGCCTTAATGTAAAAGTTGTTCCAGTGCATTAATAAATATTAAAACATAAATATGTCACACTAACGTTGTGTAATATTGTAAATACTTAAATTTCAGTGCCATTTCTTTGTATTATGAATTGGACAAGAAAGATTTGGTTTACATTACCCAGCAAAAAGATCCTGACAACAGAAATGATTTCTTAATCAACTTGATTGACTCTCCTGGCCATGTTGATTTCTCATCAGAAGTAACAGCAGCTTTAAGAGTAACTGATGGTGCCCTTGTCGTTGTTGACTGTGTCTCAGGTTTGTATGTTTTGTGTTGTTTGAGAACTTGAGATTTGTTGGACCTGTCTGTCATTATGTACATAATTTTGAAGGCTCCTGGAAATGCTTCATATGTGGCAGAGATTTGTACTGTTGTCATTCTGTCAGACTAGCATCTATTTCAATTTGCATTTGTACTCGATCAGAACTTGTTTGTTTGTGATACAGCTTCCTTTATATTTGTACAAACAAGAGTCTATGGAGTTTGGGGTTCTAAGTATTACACAAGTTGCATTGGAATACATTTTAAAGTAGAATTCTCAATATATTTATTTTTTTTAACTAGAATGGAATTGCAATTTGCATTGGATATCCTTTTCAAATTGAGATTAAATCTTGTACAAATGAAGGAACCATATGGTCTATTAAGTCCAAAGTTTAACATGGCAGAATTGTTCATCTTAATACACAGTTTATTTGGTGTTTGTACTAGCCTCATTTTATGGGTATATAATTCAAGACATTAAATGTCAATATAAATGAATTCCACATTTGCTGAATATCCTGGAAGACTCGCATACATATTATTTTATTGGAAGAGTACCTAGAAACCATAGACTTCTTAATAGGGTTGATTATTGACTTTTCTTCTTGATAATAATGGACCGTTTCTTTATATCACTAATTTTCAGGTGTATGTGTACAAACTGAGACTGTATTAAGACAGGCTATTGGTGAAAGAATTAAGCCAGTTCTTTTCATGAACAAGATGGACTTGGCTTTGTTGACCCTACAGATTGAGGCTGAACCTCTTTACCAAACTTTCCAGAGAATTATTGAAAACATCAATGTCATCATTGCTACATATGATATAGAGGGAAACCCTATGGGAGATCTCAGTGTAAGAAATCTTTTATATGTTATCTATTTCTATATTCCCATGGCCTGATGAGCCTAGTATTGGCAAGTAAACTGTTGTCTTCACACTGTAATTTCTGGATTGTATCTTTCTTTATATGTAACATGCATTATTCTATTATGATCTGCATTTGTGAAAATAGAAAATTTTAAAATTTACTAAGCTTGTCTTATTTCAAGTCGAAATCTGCTGTAAGGCCATAATTAAGAGTTGGTCTTGTCAAAAATCATAATCTATCAACAGAATGCAGGATTTTGCACCATTTGCCCTAGAGCTTTTGGGGGCCTCGAGCAGCCCCCGGCCGTAAAGGCACCTCACTTCGCGAGTCTGTTTTCTTTCATGAAATAAATTTAAGCTCTTTTTTTTTTTTCAAACTAGCAAAATCATGTCTGTCCATGAGATTTACAATTGTTATCTTTTAATAAAGGTTTATTCATCATCAGCCTCTAGTTTTAAAATAAATAAGAGTCCTTATTTTTTACACACTGATGTGTTATGATTACGCTAATGTGAAAAAAAATGTTCAATTTATTTGAATGAAAAGCAAAATGTTATATATAGAAGTTGCAGCTTTTTTTCCTGTGTGGATTTTTTAAAACATTTACTTCAATTTTAATTAGGTTGACCCCAGAAGGGGAACTGTTGGGTTTGGAGCTGGATTACATGGATGGGCTTTCACCATGAAAGACTTTGCTGCTATGTACGTTAAAAAATTTGGAATTTCCGAGGACAAATTGATGAAGAGACTTTGGGGAGACAACTTCTTCAATGCCAAAGAAAAGAAATGGGAAAAAGAACCTGGTAGTGGAGATCGTGGTTTTGTTAAATTCTGTCTTGCTCCAATCTTCCAAGTGTTTGAAACCTGCATGAAAAAACCAAAAGAAGAAGCACTTGCATTAGCAGAAAAAATGGGTGTTAAATTGACAACAGAAGAAAAAGACAACCAAGAGAAATCTCTTTTAAAGGTAAGACAATCAATTTATGGCAGATTTTCCTTTGTAACATATATTTCAATGGTACATATATATTTTTTCAGTCATATATGAAATGTGAACAAGATATAAATTTAACATAGCTTTACTAGTATTGGGTCTACATCAGCTAAACACCTACAAGATCACAGACATTTCATCAGTTTACCTGTTGTTTTTTAATATAAAACCACATAATTTGGTGATTATATAATGGTACATTGTTGTCGTTTGTAATTTGTTTGAGTTGATGACTCCTTTTGAAATTTGAACACCATGATCCTTGGCACTGAATAAGAGGTAAAAATTTATTATTCAAGATCTGATTAACTATTGGTGAGTAAGATGGATAATTTGTTGAGAACTTTAGACAACCAGTAAGGAAATTTAATGTCCTGATCTGTATTTATACATGTATTTGTAGATTGTAATGAGAAAATGGCTGCCAGCTGGTGATGCCTTGTTACAGATGATAGTTATCCATCTTCCATCTCCTGTTACAGCCCAGAAATACAGATGTGAAATGTTATATGAAGGACCTCAAGATGATCCTTGTGCTACAGGTAAAGTTTAAAATGCTTTTAAAACCCCGTGTTAATATAGCATGTTATTTTGTTTAGCAGATACTTTGTTGTTAAAATACTAGTATGTTATTCATAGAAGTTCATAGTGTATTCAAAACCTTAAAGGGGAATTTGCGGTAGTGCCTACTGACAAAATTGAGGGCGGAGCTTATCAAAAATTCCTGTGATATGAACAGCATTTTATGAAACTATGTCACATGACCAACGTGACCTAAAATGTTGCATACCTCAGAAATTTGAATTTTCAGTGATTTTTGTAGTTTTTAGACTGATGAAGAATATTAATTTTTAATATGACTACAAGTTTGGGAGGGAGGAACACTAGTAACCATGCCTGTCAAATATGTTGCTCCAAAAGTAACTATGAAACTGTATCATTGATTTTTCCCATGAGATAACCATGGCCAAAATAATGAAGAATCTGAAGGTTTGCTCCGCCCACAGCTATTTGTACTCGCGCTCCCGGTTTAGGGAGAAAGAGCAGACAGGTTAGATGGGAATCAGGATAATGTGTCGGGAAGGAGTGACATGTCTAACTACGTACTGTTTCGGTTTAGCTATTACAAAAATCCAACTAAGCATGTTGGTCTACCGTATTTAGGGTACTATAATGCGGGAAAAAAAAGACCCTCTTGGCCTTGAAAATCTCCAGAAAAAAACTTGTTCGTGTCTATAATGCGCATGGACTTTTGAAAAAAATCGTAGTCGGAAATGTAAGAATTAATTGTCAATCGTATATATTTTTGATAGCTTTGAGCTTGTCTCTTCTTCTGAGTGAATATTCGAACTATTTATATTCTTTAAACTTGAATAATATTGAAAAATAGTAATTCTTTTAAGTTTTAATATGTCGTTTTCCTACAATTTTTTTGTGTCCGGATGTTTAGTAGTGGATACGAAATGTAGCACAACATCGGTAAATACATGTTTAAATTCCGAATCTTACCGAAATTAAATAATAATTAATTCCGCGGTAATAATAATTAAAGATCAAATAAAAGCAATCAATAATTATCATTTATTAGATTAGATTGTTAAACATTGCAACGCTTGTGGTGAGTAGTTGCAAATATTTTTGTTACATACATCAAAGAGCGCCGACAATCGGATTTTGTTTTATCTTTTAAAATTGACCATACTAATTAACGATCATCAATAAACTACAAACATTAAAATTTGATATTAGTGCTCGTAAACATTTGTGCTGTTAGATACAATTTTTTCATAATTATTACCTTTATTGTTAATCAGATTATTATTGATATGATTAAAATTGACAAATCCATTTTATTGTTTCTTTTCTTTTTATTTCAATCTTTAATTACTTATATAAACATAGCCTGACAGTCTATACCGTGGATAATGGATTATGACACTTATACACACACTTATTATATTCTTATCGGCAACACAGTATTGATTATTTTACGCATGGTCGGTCACACTATCTTGTCACATAATACATACAATTGGTGTATTGATTTTATTCTCGAACAAAGGTAAACCTTTACAAAAACGATTTCACAAGACAGTTGTAATTCATCACTAATAAATACATTATTAGGCTCATTTTATTTAATTTATTATTTTTGTGGGATAGTGTCAAATATAAAAATACGAAACGGACGACTTTAAAAAAAAAACCGGAAAAAAAATGGCCGACATGTAATTTTCCGGTCTGAAAAAGAGTGAAACACATTGTTCTTGTCTATAATGCGCATCCCTCCTACAAAATAAATAATCTGGGTAAAATCCCGCGCATTATACACCAGTAAATACGGTAATACAAAGCAGACGCCATCATCTCATGGAATATAACTTGTCATTAAAGTGCTCATTTGTCGTTGAACAGCAATCGCTCACTCACTTAATATTATACTTTTCTGTTTATTAGGCATTAAAACCTGTGATCCTAAAGGAGAGTTGATGATGTACATCTCAAAGATGGTACCCACATCTGACAAGGGTAGATTCTTTGCTTTTGGTCGTATATTTTCTGGTACAGTAGGAACAGGAATGAAGGCCAGAATCATGGGTCCAAACTATACCCCAGGAAAAAAAGAAGATTTGTATGAGAAAAACATTCAGAGGTAAGCAATTACACCTTCAATATTCCTGGCACAAAGGACCACTTGAACTACATGTCTACTCTGTCAGTACAAAGTGTATTTCATATGCCACAGGTTCATAACTTGATAATAATGTTGTTTTGTCTCCCTCCCTTCTGGGGATGAAGACATGGTTTTTGTCCTGTCCTTCCATCACAAAAGTTCTTGTGCACAAATTAATTTTAAATGGGAATTTCTGCATGCTTATTGTCAGATGAAGAATAGCAGTTTGATCGGACAATTTTAGAAGAAATAATTGCCCTTTTCACTTAAAATATTATTTAGATGGGAATTTCTCCAAGCTTCGCATACTGCTAAAGCAGTTGGATCGGTTCAATTTCAATGAAGTTATTGTTAGCAATGAAGGATGTGCCCTAAAATTTAATTGCATTATAATTTACAAATCGTAACTTCAGCTTTAGATATAGGTTGTGTAATGCAGTTTTGTGTCTTGTGGAGTAATAACATTTGTATTACTAAATCATTTCATGTTATAACATTTGTATTACCAAATCATTTCATGTTTTTCAGAACAATTTTGATGATGGGTCGTTACACTGAACCAATTGAAGATGTACCATGTGGCAATATATGTGGATTGGTCGGTGTTGATCAATACTTGATCAAAACTGGTACACTTTCTACTTACAAAGAGGCTCACAACTTTAGGACAATGAAATTCAGTGTCAGTCCTGTCGTCAGAGTAGCTGTAGAATGTAAAAACCCCTCTGATTTGCCAAAATTGGTAGAAGGCTTGAAGCGTCTGTCCAAGTCTGATCCTATGGTGCAAGTAAGTGTTGTGGGCACTAAATTTGATATCTACGTTATTATTGAATAATTTAGTTTGTACAAATGATATTTTATATACCGTATTTTATGGACGATAGGTCGATATTTTTTTTCCTCAACACGCTGGTTTCGACCTATCGTCCACATCGACCTATACAAGGATGAAGTTGAAAAATCTGGAATCCCTAAAAAAAATCTCGATAAAAATGACGATTTTGTTGACAGTATACCTTTATTTTGCTGTAGGTTTTTTTCCTGAATAAGAAGACTGAAATTATCGATGTTCTTGGTGTTATTTTTTTTTAATTAAAGCAATAAAAATATACTAACACTAACAGGGGGTGCAATTCCGGGAATAAAATGTTCAACATCCGGAAAAAAAATTGAATGTTCAATGATCGAAAAATGAAGTGTTAACGAAAATCAGTTCAATATTGTATTGTATAATAAAAAAATTATATACTATAAAAAATGTATGTTGTTGAAAAAAAAATCACAGGGTGGATCGTTTATAAAATTATTATCACAAAATATCTAAATATAGCTATAGGCCTATAGCTTTCCATCAAACACGAGGGGTACCGAGCACGAGCATGCGCACGAGGTTGTAGTAAAACATGGCGGTTGCAATATTATATCTCACAATACACGTGGTGAACAAGCTTTTTATACTAAATGTACTGGAAAATAATTATCGATTTCGTTAAACTATAATGTTCTACACTTGAATTGGTCAATTAGGAACAAATAAAATAATCACCATGAGATAATCAACACAGGTGAACCTCTGTCGGCACTTGGCCTGATCAGCTGATTGAAAATTTACTGGACCGAGACAATCACATAAATTGTGTACTAATAATTGAACACAGTTTAAAGGTGTGTCAATAAAACTGCACAAGGTGATACATTGTTTTGACAGCTTAATTATTTTATTGTATGAACATCCGTTTACCATCTATTGTGACACCCACAGATGGCCTGATTTGAATGTCGTTGATGTCTGGGTTTATAAACCGGACTCGTCATAAAAAAACACACAAACATAAGTTTAAAAACAAAATTTTATTTAATTTAACTTTCATAATTATTTCTTTTATGACACATAAGAATAGTATTCTTGAATTAATACTTGCATATACTTAACGAAGAACGTTATAGGACAAATGTTTACCGATGTAAAAAAAAAAGTTCGATGTGACGATATTTACCCAAGTTGTCATCGGCATCCTCGACCTATGGAATGCTTCGACCTATCTTAGTATTCCTCAAAAAATACGTTAGATGAAAAATAGCTTGCATGTCTTTCAACCTTAATCATTTGCTGATGATTTTAATGCAGTGATTTCAAAAGTAGCCAACTGATTTCTGCTGCCTATCACAATATGTCATGCATACTTCCATGCCATTTAATTATGTCCCCCAAATGAAGTTTGGGAGACATATTGTGTTTGCTCCGTTTCTTATTATTATTATTCTTCTTTCTTCTGCCAAAAGTTTGTCAGACACATTTCTCGGCGACTACTGAACGGAAATCAATGAAACTTCACAGGAATGTTAAGTACTATGAGTAGATGTGCAGACTACTTTCAGAATTTTCAAAATGGCTGCCGTTGCCATGGAAACGGCCAAAATGCTTTAAAAAAAAAAAATGAAAAACACAAAAATTATCATAGCAGGTTACTCGCCAAACAGAAATTGATGAAACTTGTTAGCAACAACATCCACATCTAGTGGAACGAGATAAGCCGAAAAAATTGGAATCAGTTGGACAAACTTTGCCACAGTTGCCATAGAAACAAAAAAAGGGGGGATTAAAAAAAAATTTGGATTCCTTTCATCAAACTTCATGAAACTTTGTAGTAATATCCACTGTAAATTGTGGCAGTTTTTGGGGGGTTGAAAAAATTCAAAATGGCGGCTGTTGCCATGGTAACCCAAGGTGCAAAAAATGTTCAATTCAAACCGTACAGCAGATCCTTTTGAAACTTGACACAAAAATAGATCATCACTCAAAGTTGTACTCTTTGTTTTTAAAATTTTAAAAATCATTAAAAATTCAAAAATGAATAGATTTCACTGGAAATGGATTTTTACAGGGAGTAAGTTGTGCTGCACCATATGGCTACCATTTTGGTTTGCTATGGTGGCCATTTTGAACCAAAAATGACCATCGAAATACAAAAATCCTCCGATTTGCACGAAATTTGGTTTCCAAATAGATTATGATGTTGCAAGTTGATATCCATCGTTTGGGAGCCATATTACGATCCTTTAGATCATATCGTATCTTGTTATTTCTTGCTATGTTCTCACACTATTCTTCATTCATACCACTAGTACTTGTATTGTTCATTTGGGGGACATTTGTAACGCTCTGCGTTACAGTAACCAATATTTTTACATGAAATGAGGTGTTTTTTTATAGCTTTTTGAAATCAATAGGTAAAAAAAAGTATATTTTTAGTGATCAGATATTGATTTGTGAGACAATAATTCAGTCTATTACTGTTGAATTAAATTAGGTATCCATGGATATGGCAGGTTACCCATACGGTGGTATTTGTTCCTAGAACATGGTAACAATCACTTTATTAAATCTACACTAACATATCCATACAAGACATTACAGCGCTTAGTTCTAAAATTACGACTTAATGCTTTAACTTGTTATTCATCATACAATGTACACGTATGAAGAAGATATGTCAATGTTTATAAACAGATGTTGTGTATTGTCCTAGATATACTGATTCCTTTGTCCCAACTGTAACAATTCAATACCAGTTGTAATTTAATTATTTTTTTTGACAGTGTATTATTGAAGAAACTGGAGAACATATTGTTGCTGGAGCCGGAGAATTGCATTTGGAAATTTGTTTGAAAGACTTGGAGGAAGATCATGCCTGTATTCCTCTGAAGAAATCTGATCCTGTTGTATCTTACCGAGAAACAGTCATAGAAGAGTCAACCATAACATGTCTTTCTAAATCTCCTAATAAACATAACAGACTTTTCCTCAGAGCTGCTCCTTTACCTGATGGTTGTGCCGAGGCTATTGACAAAGTGAGTACTTTGACTACATTTATAGTTAAATGGAGTAGAAAAATAACAATGCCATGATTATTACAGGTAAATGTCCAGTAATCAAATAATTCTAACTGTGATTTTGACTGGTGAACAAAATCAGGTTTGTGAAGATGTCGATATAAATTTGTGTTTGATTATTTCCATATTTATACTTTCAGTGTTTTTATCCCCCCGCGATAGTGGTGAGGGGATATAGTAATAGCAGCTGTCTGTCCATCGGTCACACTTTCTTATTTACGCGATAACTTGAGTAAACATGGATAGATTTGAATAATTTTTTGCATGTGGCTTGTAATTATCATTATCTTGGATGGGTTTTAACATGGTAATATTTGAAGCAAGGGTTTTGGGGGAAATCTTGGTTTTTGGTTGAAAAATCACCAATTTTGAGAATTGTATTGTTTACGCGATAACTTTAGTAAACATGGATAAATTTGAATAATTTTTTGCGTGTGGCTTGTAAATATCGTTATCTTGGATGGGTTCTTACGTGGAAATATTTGAAGCAAGGGTTTTGGGGGGAAATCTTAATTTTTGGTTGAAAAATCAACAATTTTGAGAATTGAGTCTTGTTTACACAATAACTTGAGTAAACATGGATAGATTTTAATAATTTTTTGCATGTGGCTTGTAATTATCATTATCTTGGATGGGTTCTAATATGGAAATATTTGAAGCAAGGGTTTTGGAGGAAAATCTTAGTTTTTGGTTGAAAACTTGCCAATTTTGAGAATTGTTTTGTTTATGCAATAACTTTAGTAAACATGGATAGATTTGAATAATATTTTGCAAGTAGCTTGTAATTATCATTATCTTGGATTGGTTCTAACATGGAAATATTTGAAGCAAGTGTTTTGGGGGGAAATGTTAATTTTTGGTTGAAAAATCACCAATTTTGAGAATTGTGTCTTGTTTATGTGATAACTTTAGTAAACGTGGATAGATTTGAATAATCTTTGCATGTGGCTTGTAAGTATGTTATACATTAAGACTGCAAGGCTGCTTTCTATAAATATATAAAACTAAATATTATGCAAGTGCGGGGGGATACATCGCGCATTCATGCACTAGGCGGTTCTTTTATTAAAGAATAAAAATGCCAGCAGATACCCCTTGGAGTAGTATTCTACTTGTATTTGTGTCAAGCATTTTGATTGGTTTTCTATTTCGATATGACAATTTAAAAAAAAATCATAGCTTAAACCATTTCCTGATGCCATCATATTACCAACATATTGATATGTTCAGCAATCATATTTCTTATTTTAAAATAATTTTATGTCTTTCAGGGTGATATAGCTCCACGACAAGAAATTAAAGAAAGAGGAAGATACTTGGCAGATAAATTTGACTTTGATGTTGGAGAAGCCAGGAAGATTTGGTGTTTTGGACCTGAAGGAACCGGACCTAATCTTTTGATAGATGTAACAAAAGGAGTACAGTATCTCAATGAAATTAAAGACAGTGTTGTGGCAGGATTTCAATGGGCTACAAAAGAGGTATGTTTTATTTTCTTGTAAATATTTTCTTTTTTCCTTCTTTTTTTTTTCAGCAAAAAGATGACTTAATTTCTTGTTCTGATGAAAATAGCAAAATTGAAGTTGGTTCAATTAAGAAATAAATCATGGAAGCCAGAATGTGTTGGGGAATGTTAACATGGATTGGCGGATATTAGTATTTTATCCCGAGCCAGAAGCGAGGGATAAAATTTACTAATATCTGCCAATCCATGTTAAAACTCAAAACACATTCTGGCTTCCATGATTTATTTCGATTCTGATATGTCAAAGAATACAAATACGGTAGTATACTTTGATTGGAAGACGGTAATTTATACATACGCTTGCGGAAAAAGTTGCACACGATTTATGTAATTCGAATAATACTGCGCCCTGTATCCGCATTATTCGGGTTACAATTTATGCTGCCAATGGAAACGTCAGTCACGTTCATCTGCGCACGTGCTAATGAGATAATACGAAGAAATAATTCTGTTTTTTTTAACAAAGGGAAAGAGTGAGGTCATGTTAGAATTCATTACAAAGTTACGAGACGGAGTGCAGGGTTATCTTTCTCGTCTATCCATATGCAAAACTTTAATTTGTATATATACACCAAGAGATTGTCAGTTTCATGGGTTATGTTTTTTCACTACACGCTTTACTTGTTTTAATGAATTTTAATGTTTAATTATTTTACATGACCAAGTCCTAATGTAAAGGGTAAATATTTTCATGAGAATTTGTAACTTGATTAAAGGTGTCTATGGTGCTATAATGATAGGCAGGTTACACAAGCATTTCTTTAAACCTGAGGGAGTAATATACTGGAAATGAAAGTGTCATTAACACTATTGCTAATAGTATACAAGTCATTGTGGAATGAGTCGTTTTCCAACTGATCAGTATTGCACATAGAAGCTCTGACAGCTCTGGTTTATCATTGATTTACAGTTACATTGGTACTTTATTATAAAATATCTTTACAGGGTGTATTGTGTGAAGAAAATGTTAGAGGTGTACGCTACAACATCCATGATGTAACTTTACATGCTGATGCCATCCACAGAGGAGGTGGACAAATTATCCCCACAACAAGAAGAGTATTGTATGCCTCTCAATTAACAGCATCACCAAGAATGATGGAACCTGTTTTCCTTGTAGAAATTCAGGTAACTACATTCCAACAAAAATTGAATACTTGATCAATAGTAGGCAGAATAAACCAAACATTGCAACAACTCAAGGGATAGAATATTAAGATTCACAAGAGATAAGTTATACAGAAACATATTTTTTATAATAGGTGCACTTTAGGAAATTGTGTCCAACAAACAGGACAGCAAAAATTTAACTGCTTTTAAAATTTTGATTTTAATCTGAAAGTAGTCAGATCCCTGATATGACATCTGAAATTATATCATAAGCCAAGATAGATGTAAACTACTATTTTCATATTTGTTTCTTTTGTCTAGTGTCCAGAACAGGCAGTAGGAGGTATCTACAGTTGTTTAAACAAACGTCGTGGTCAAGTATTTGACAACCAGCAGATTGGTAATACACCACAGTTTGTTGTTAAGGCTTATCTTCCAGTAAATGAATCTTTTGGTAAGTATTTAGTACAATTTATTTCTAGTGTTGTTTATATTGTCATTGTTAAATCTGTCTTTATACATTAGTCACAAATAAAATGTCAGTTTCCCCTCACCACTACTCCACCTTTTAGAGTATATCGGGCAGATATATTTAACAGAGTTCCAACAAAGATGAACTCCATTTTATGGTATGGTGAATTCCTGTCATATGAACTATGTGTGTATTAAATCTGGTTGGAACAGTAGCATCTTTATTCCTTCACAGATTTAAGACACAATATCTCATTCTAGCTTGAAACCATCTTTCTGGTGTACTGGGTAGAATGTTTGCCAAATGTGCAAGAGCGTTGGTCATGTCAAACCAACGACTATATAACTGGTATTTGTTGCTTCTCCACTAAATAGAGGTCATTAAGAAGTAAGATCAAAGACTGGGTGGCTCATCATCTATATAATCTGTCCTACGTGGTACAACATGTCTGCCTGTGAACTATTGCTTCAGGCCTAAATTAAAATATCGTTTGTTTCCCCTTTGCGACCGACTCGCCGAAATCGTTGCGACTGAAAAAAAAATTTACAACCCGTTCCGTGATTTTTTTATATTTTTTTTGCGATTTTCCGTTTCCGGAAATTTTTCGTGTCCGATTCCGTCATTGGATTCGTATTAGGTAATACTCTTCCGGAATGTACCGTGAGTCATCATTTCTAATAAACCTAGAGTCCTGACTGTTCCGAGTATTCGTAGAAGCATGGCTTCTGAGTTTCTACGTTATGTGCCATTGTATTACCTGTTTGTATCACATGTAAACAGAGTGGGAAACCAATTCCTAAAAGAAACCCCTTAAAATAATAAAAAAGAAATATATTCTGTCTTGATTGAAGTCAAATAAAAACTGTTCAGTTTTCAATCTTTTTATTGATATGGCTCAACATACAAAGACATCAGTTTCTGACAATGGATAATTTTTCCAACAAGATCCCACAAGGGACAGCATAAATTACATTCTATGATTACCATACAATTGCACAGATAACATGACAATAAACAAAGATATTGGATG
The DNA here is from genome assembly GCA_002080005.1 of Gigantidas platifrons. Classification (NCBI taxonomy): domain Eukaryota; kingdom Metazoa; phylum Mollusca; class Bivalvia; order Mytilida; family Modiolidae; genus Gigantidas; species Gigantidas platifrons. The sequence goes on along the minus strand of MJUT01028868.1, from coordinate 160,626 downwards.
TATAGAAATCAGTTTGTCTGTCTGCCTGCAGAATCATGCTTGATAAAAAAAAAAAAAAAAATAAATTCACCTACCTACCGACCCAGACCTTTCAGGCTAGGGTCGGAAAGGGGAAACAAACATATTTTTAAGACTGGCCTCAGTGAGCTAGCACTGGAAAAATTGAACTAGGCATGTTGAATTAGTACAGAGTGGACATCATCATCATCTCGACGAAATGTAACTTGTTCTCGCCAATACTATAGCTGAAAATTATTCACTTGTCATTAAATAACGTTCACTCGCTTGCTCAGTCCAGTTCAATTCAAGCCAAATTTATACTCAAGCTATACCAGAAAGATCCCTTGAAGATACCTACCAAAGGGGTAATCAGAAGCCATCAATCAAAGGACAGCCAAATAATGGCCAAAAGAAAAAGGAAAATCGATGATCTACAAAACACTACTAAAAATCCTAAAGATTGAGAATCATGAATTTCACTAGAAACTGGGGGTGAACTTGGGTGGTAAGTAGTTCCTGCTCCATTAGTGACAACCGTCATGTTACTCTTAAACGACACAAATTTAGTATGAGATGTTAAATGTTGCATTCTTGTTCAAATACCCAGTTTTTACTCTACAACAAAAACCAACAAATTAATGCTAAATTTTTAGAAGATAATACATATGTTTTGTATTTATAGGTTTCACTGGCGATTTGAGATCATCAACTGGTGGTCAAGCTTTCCCACAGTGTGTGTTTGACCATTGGTCAGTACTCCATGGAGATCCATGGGAATCAACATCTAAACCTGGAGAAGTTGTTACAACTACACGAAAACGTAAAGGATTGAAAGAAGGCATCCCGAGTCTTGACAATTATCTAGACAAAATGTAAATGACAGATTATCTACCTACACGACTACACGAAAAAGTGCTATCTCAAAACTGGTTTATTGTAAAGTTGATTGTTGAAATATTTGATTTTGAACAAGCCAATTACAGAAACTCTATTTATTTATTGGTTTTTAAGTTACTTTTCAGAGTGCAACTAACAAACTGAAAAGATAAAATATATTTTCTTTCTGTATTTGATTCTATGAAGAAAGACTATTGAAGATTGACTTCAATTAAATGAGAAGAAATAAACACCATCTTATATTTATGCCCATCGATTGAAAAGTCTGGTAGTATATTGTTTTATCCCTATCCATATATATGGGTACATATTTGTCATCTAGCTCCTTGCAGTTTTCCGGCTGGAACCCAGTGATTCTCAAATTAACAAAATTATTACTAGATATTCAGTGGATTGGAGTAAAGATGGAGCCTTTACCGGGTTGAATTATGATTAAAAAAAAATTTAAAAACCCACACATTCCACCAATCTTGGCTAACTGTCGCCTCTCACCTCAACTAGAAATCCAGGTCCTGGCTTTGAACAGGCTCAAAAATTTTGACTGGGTTAAGCGATCCCATAGCATGTATTACTGGAACGAATGAAAAGACATATTTTCAGCTAATTTTATTATTTTTAATCTCTTGAAGATGCCTGCAACTTCATAAAACAGTCATTATTAGAAATGGGTTGATACCTGCCAAAGGTTTAATGCACATCAAATATTTGTATGTATGCTTTGTCCGCTTCGCTCTTCTTACATTTTGTCAAGGTAAAAGCTTTATTTTACAGGATTTTTATACCACCGCAATTTATACGCATCTTAATCGAACCAATTAAAACCAAACTTGGCTAGGATGGTCCCCTTTTAAGATTGTGTCCTACAGCCTCTCCCTCCATTTAAGATGATGGCCATTACTATCTAGAAATTTCTTTATTTGTCTTGCTGCTTAATTATAAGTCCAAATGAGCTTTGAAGAACAACATCCAATTGAAACCAAGGTCTTCCAATATAAACCAACTGCATCGGTCGTATAATGGTGAACAAGCCTGCCTCAGTGGTAGAACATCGGTTCAAAGGTCAGACTATAAAATAGGTATTGGGTGCTTCTCTAATAATCACACGGCATTGAGGAAATAAAAGACAGGTTGGCTCGGGATAAGGATACTGTGTCAAGAGTGGAGTGACATGTATACCTTCAGAATGTTGTTTCATTGATCTAAATATAAATTCTACTCATGTTGGTCTAGTTCAAAGCAATCGTAACCGTGATAGAGCTGAAATATTACTCAATTGGCATTATACAATCAATTGCTCAATCACTCCTATTTAAACCAAACTTGTCCATTGTCGATGTCCTTACTAACTAAAGTAACAACAGCTAATGTAAACCCATGCAGGATGTTGGATATTCATGCACATTTTGTCGACGGTAATATCACTAGTTTGTCCAAGACAGTAGCTTGGGATTATCAGTTCAGTAGCCAGGATTTCTCAAAACGGATCGTTGGTGTAAAATTCTGGATTCTGGCAAATTCCAGAAAATACTCTAGCATTTTTTATGATTCACTTGAAGCATATCGAGAACAAAAATTCCAGCTCCAAAAATAATTAGTCCCTTAATGTTAACAAAACTGAATTTATGATGATTAAATACACTGGTGGTTTGCTAGGTCACATGCACAGATACTTGAACATTGCCTCGAGGTAGGTTTATGCAGTTGTACAATTTAAAAAAAGGAAACCTAACAAAACCAAGTAGTTCACCGAAGGGCCCACATCAGACTTCATTGTTAGCATACAATCATTGTGTGGAAACACTTCTGTACAGATAAATGGGGTTTGTGTGAACGGTATCCTTGCCCAGAATTTTAACTGTACACTGTATAAACAGCATACATCATTATTTTCGTACACAGATTCAAGCTTGCACAAATTAAGACTCCTGAGGTCAGCTTTAGTTTTACGTAGGCTGTACTAGGATCAATTTTAATTTAGAATTCTCAATTAATAAATGTTTTTGTAATTGGCATGAAATATCCTTGTGTAGATTTAGATTTGTTCTAATGGGAGTTTCCCTGGTCTATGGGGACCACAGTTTAATATGGGTTGTATTTGGTTTATGGTGTTTAAATTAATGCCACTTTTAACTATTTCATACATATTGTGACCAGTTTTATTGGTGGGGGAAACTGGTGTACCCTGAGAAACCATCGACCTACCAAAAGTCACTGACAAACTTTTATCATGTATCGAGCACACCTCGCCTGAGCGGGGTTCGAACTCGCAACTCAACTACCATACAACCACGACGGCCCCCAGTTTAACATTGGGAAATGAAACAAATATTAAAATACAAGTATAAATGGCATGAATCGTTTTGATGCACAGATGATTCAAGATTGCACATATAAAGACACCAGGGTCTGTGGGGTCCAAAATTATACATAGGCTACATTAGAATTATCAGTAACAAGTTAAGGAATTGTAATTGGTAAATACCAGACATTAATAGTTGTAAATGTACATGTATTTGAACCGAGATTTCCACAATACATTGAAGATCCTTGGTTTCCACCCACACCTTTCTGGTCTACGGGTGGGGTTATAAAGAAACGTGCATCTTTTTATTGAACAAAGGTGATGCCATGCCATTTTTAGACTGGGATGCTGGATGACCCTGTCAAAATGTGCATCTGATATGCAGTGCTTTTCTAATACGAGTTGCATTTGTTTCAGTATGCCAGTAGTATTGACCCCTTTTCAACTTTCATGGTGAAGAACTTGTTGCATGGGAGTTGTGCCCAGCACAACCATGAACACCATATCTGATATCTAGTGGGAAATGGTCTGGCCTGTCATTAAACGACTCTTGTCTTAATTTTACCCAGTTGATTCAGAGAAGATGGTCGAAGTGTGCCTAATTTGCATATTCGTAAATATATATCGACCGGAGCGTAGGAACCACCCCTAACCACACTTCTTTTGCAAAAAAATGAATTTGTAGCATGCAAGCAAAAATGTAATGTAAAATGTTCAGTTTATTGAGAGATATAAGGGTTTTCTTTTGTTTGACCCAACTCTCCCATCTCACTTCCGTGTTCCGTGTTCACTCCTACATCTACAGCTTGTCCAGTCCACTCTTGCGTCTCTTAAATAATTGACGAGTTTCACTTGGTATATGTATATCATACAATTTTTTGCTAGTTTCAATATCAACTTAATTCAATCAGAAAATGTAGAATTTTGATCATATTGAAGTAATTTCAATAATAAAGGCTATCCTCTTGGATGGAGAAGTGGGAAGTTGGTAAAAATATAAACATGTGTAAGTGATGACAACATTCTTGAATAGAGGATGGGGAAGTCTGAAGCAAGTCTTTGAAGTGGATCACCAAGAGTTTGATTTTGCTTCTTGTTTATGAAAAAAGAGAGACAAAGTATTTATATCCAATCAACCCCCCTCCCTGTGCGTAAAAGAACAAATTAGGGGGTTATGGTGTTTAACGCCACTTTCAACAATATTTCAGTAATATCGTGGTGGTCAATTTTATTGGTAGAGGAAACTGGAGAAAACCACCGACCTGTTGCAAGTCGCTGACAAATTTATCACATCATAATGTATCGAGTACACCTCGCCTGAGCGGGATTCGAACTCGCAATTATGTGTTGATATGACCTGGTTGCATAGGTAGTTGTAATTCCAACTACCATACCACGACGGCCTCACGAACAAATTAGAACAACTCCAAATATAAAAAAAAAATGTAGTTGCCCCGAATTGTAACAGGGTTACCTATTTTTAACAAAAACAATTAAATGTTATATAGAGAAACGGGCTGGAAATATTTTTCAACTGGAATAAATAGAACTGTTTTATAACATAGTAGACAAAACTACCCCTGCTTATCTCGTAGACTGATTCCCCCTACAACACAAAAGTACAACAGTGTATCCATTGAGAAGTGGAAGGGATACCAGTATAATCATATCTTGTTGTAGATTATCTCTCACTACAGATTCTTTTACTCTTTCGACTATTAGGAAGTGGGATAGTTTCGATATTTCAGTAAGGAATGTTGATTCCAGCAAACAATTTAAAACTACTGAGAAATGTGGATCAACAAAGACTTCATATTGCCCATAAACATTAATTATGTGGTCCTCATAAGCTAAATATAGTTTAACCCAGTTACAATGTCCACCTGCCTTTTTGAATAATGATTTATATAGAATTAATTTAATAACAAACCCATCAATGTGGGGCTGATTTTGAAAACTTGATCCATTACTTTTTCGAATGTCCTCAATATTGAAATATCAGAAATACATTGTTCAATAATCTTAATTGGGGTTGAGGTTGTAGAGTTTTTCGTATAGAGTGTTTTCATCGCTATATTAGAGTTGGGAGAAATTCGACTAAATAAAAGAGAGGTGACAAGCCGTTGGCATGTCACAGGCAGATTTTAGCAATAGAAGGGAGGCAGGACAAATGGGATACACCATTCCGTCATATGCAGCATTTGCAAGCGACTGGAATGGTTGATGTACGTCGGCGATCTGGCAGTCCCTGCAAAACTGCTAGATAAGATAGGCTAATATCACCGGATGTGTCAGGAGAAATAGTTTTGCTACATCAGATCGTATTCGAGATGAACTGAATTTAGGGGGTCATGTATCTGTAAAGACTGTTAACAGACGTCTCAATAAGCAGCGGCTGCGCGCAAGAAGACCAAAAACTGTCAATACGTCATTGGCGGGCTCGATGGAATTGGTCACGTGGCCATCTCCGTTGGAACATTCGTAACTGGAAACGAGTCCATTGGTCAGACGAAAGTCTATTTTTATTGCGCCCCGTGGATGTCCGTGTTCGAGTCGAGACATAGAAACACTGCATTTCATAACGGGAACGTGATGGGTACAACAGCGTTTGGTGGCGGCGGTGTTACTGTCTTGGATGGTTTTCTTTTAGTTGTAAGTTAGACTTACATGTCTTACAATGTAATCTTAATGGCGTTGCATACCGCGACAACATGCGTAACGTACCCCACTTTGATAATCATTTTTTGGCTGACTGGCAGATCTTTATGGATGATAATGCCAGACCACACAGAGCTCGCATTGTAAGAGAATTTAGACAGCAAGAGGCGATTGATACATTTCATTGGCCTGATATGAACCCAATCGAGCACCAAAGTGAACCAGCGTAATCCACAATGTCTAAATATTGCTAAAAGAATGGCGACGATTCCAACAAGAGAGGCTTCGTCGCCTAGTTCGTTGAATATGCGAGAGCCTTGCAATTGGAGTAAACGTGGTGGTTATACTCGCTACTTAGTAAATGTGCGCGGTAAGACTTCTCCATATCATTCAAAAGTTCTGAAAAAAATTATGACTCTTCCGTTTTCTTATTTTGTTGAAAAACAAGAATCAAAACTTTTTCGAGGCTTCAAAATGTCCGTGTTATCTCCCTTTTCCCACCCCAGCTTCAAATATGACTCGAATTGTAGTCCGTCATGTAAACCATAATGAAATATTACCAAAAAAGTATTTCGGGTTCAACTTCTTTCAGCTTTAAAAAAGAACAAACAATTTTGAAAAAAAAAATACTGGTTGTGTAATGTTTATAGATCATTTATCACTTAAGCACTTTATCTAAATTGGATTATGATTAATACTGACAATAGGAATTTACTATCAACAAACTAACGGAACTTTCTGTCTGCAGTTTATTTCTTATCTAAATGTATTTCACAGTCATGATTTCCTGTTATACTTTAGGGGCGTAACTTTCCCATGTCAATGCATTCTCTTTGTTTAGAAGATTCTATGAAACAGCTGATCTTGCAATTTGTAATCACTTGTGTGTGTAGATTGTAGTTAATAAACATGTATTCTCTAATGAAATTATTTATCATAGAACCCACGTTAAAAATATAACATTGGCGACGAGGATCAACGAAGATAGTGGAACTTTTAGAGAGTTTATTTAATGACAGTCTGCTGAAATTATAACACACCTGAAATAGGAAGATGCCGACGTATGGCCGAATTGACGAATTTAAATTTGAGAACAATTTCGAGGAGTATGTTGAAAGATTAGAGGAATGTTTCCTTGCAAATGAAATTGACGATAATGACAAGAAAAGATCGATTTTTCTCACCGTCTGTGGGGAAAAGACTTACAGTTTGCTACGTAATTTATGTGCTCCTGATAAGCCAAATACAAAGACATTCAATGAACTGAAAGAAGTCTTAACAGGACATTTAAAGCCGAAACCACTNACATTTCGTTTTTTATTTCAAAAACTATAAGAGATAGGTGTTAAGTTTAAATTGCAAAAATGTGCAGCATGGCGAGATCTACCTACCCTGAAAATTTTTAGGTAAATCCCATTACCTATTTTGGAGTTATTGCCCTTTTTTCATCAAATTTTCACAATTTTAATACTTTTCATCTTATATTTCAAAAACTATAAGAGATAGATGTTAAGTTTAAATTGCAAAAATGTGCAGCATGTCAAGATCTACCTACCCTGCAATTTTGAAGTAAATCTCCATCAAATTTTCAAAATTTTAATACTTTTCGTCCTTTTTTTCAAAAACTATAAGAGATAGATGTTAAGTTTAAATTGCAAAA
>MJUT01028868.1:140501-153028 GCA_002080005.1 Gigantidas platifrons | reverse complement strand
TTTTTCCATCAAATTTTCACAATTTTAATACTTTTCGTTTTTTATTTCAAAAATTATAAGGGATAGATGTTAAGTTTAAACTGCAAAAATGTTCAGCATGTCAAGATCTACAAAAAAAGTTCACAGTTGAAAATGTCCGACAACTGTGTGAAGAGTTATTCCTCTTGAAATGCATTTATTGTTGACTTTCACTACTTTTGGTTACTTAAATAATCAAAGGGAAGCAACTCTATTACAAAATGTGAAGTAGCTAAAGCTTAATTTTGAGACTCATTGACATTTATGTTTTTTTTTACAGCAATATTGATAGCTTACATTAAAGGGGGGAACCCCTGCCCAAATTTTTTTGAAGAGGAGGTCTGCAATGACGAGGGCTACATTTGTTATTTTTTGACCGGAGTCGTAAGTTTTATTGACTGATGTTGTTATTATACCCAGGTGAGCTATACAGGCTCCTGGGAGCCTCTAGTTTACTTTCCACGGGAAATGGGAATTTTCATGCCCTGTGATTGGTTGATAAAAGGGGTATTTTTTTTTACCAATTCTTTGTTTTTTCAGCTTTTCCACCATTGCCGGGATATTTGCCTAAAAATACCACGGTACTACAGTGTAGGAAACAATTTTTTTCAAACACTCGCCATTTTGGCTAGTTGCTTTAAAATTGTACTCGCTAAATTAGAATTGCACTTGCCAAGTTTGGCCAGTGGGTAGATATTTCTACTCGCCAATGATCTAATGCAAATATTTTACATGAGAAATAATAACAAAGATTTATAGCATCTTTATTCATTCTGCATACAAATCAATTACTTTTTCAATTAACATCATAACTCATGAACTCGATTGCAGTACGTATTTAATTCAATCATGTCTCCGAAATAACTGTTTAGAACATCGAAATTACTTGCTGCAAAATCCGACCCTGACTCAAAAATTACGATTTTTAAAACATTTACCTTTTTACCATGCCCACCCAAACCCAATTTTATTTGCTACCATCAAGTTTTACTCTACCGAATCGGTATTTAAGATAATCTGAATCGCTTGCATTGAACTTTGGAAGGTATATATTAATTTTATTTGATCCCGGTTCGGAAAAGGACGCAATTTTTTAGCGTTTTCTATCAATAAAAGAAATCAATATGGCGGATGTGAAACATTGCACTGCTATTCCTATCAACGATTTTGAAGGATTTCTTCACATCTTTTATTGTTGAATCAAAAATTTTACGGAATCATTGACTGAGAAACTACTTCGTCAGGCTGGTAGACAGGGGCGAGTGCAAAATAATCAGAACTCGCCTCACGATGTTCGGTCGCCAGATTGTCGAGTTCTTACACAAACGCACTTGCTGAATTTGTTCTCTTCTCACTTTTGGCGAGTTGGCGAGCGGTAGTTTCTTTCACTGTACTATAGGCAAATACCCTGCTTGAGACGAAATCCCTTCTTTAAATAGTTTATGACATCACCGATGTTATTCGAATTACTCAGGTTTCTTCTTTCAACCAATGCTAAAGTAAAGAAAATGACAACAGTGTCAGCCGTTATGTTTGAAATCGTTGAAATGTATATATTTCAAATTCATTTTGCATTATTTTTTTTGCATGTTGTATGTTAAAGCAAAACTGTGATTTATTTTATTTTTGAGTTTGTTCCAGAATTTATACACTGTTTTTGTAGATTGATTTTAAGTCTCAGTTGAAAATCAAATGATCGAGGTGGTCTGAAGTCCCACTGTTTTACTTGCTGTTAGATATTCGGCGGAATTAAACAAATATATCCTGTTAGTGAGGGTTATTTACGAAAAATAATGGTTTCGAGGACAGTCAAATGTCCCTCGCCGATAAAGCGGCTTGGGATATTTGCCTCTCCTCTCAACCGGTATTTTTTTTTCGCAAATAACCCTCACTAACAGGATATATTTGTATATAATGTTGTAAAGTCAATATGAAAAACAAGTTTAACAAGATATCAACATACAAAGAAACATTGAACAAAGATATCACATATTACAAAAAAAAAGAAAGAAAAGATAAAAACAGTTTATAGAATGAAATGATGTTGGTATTGTTCTGATGCCACTTCAAACAAAAAATCATAAAAACTAGAAAGTTACCATTATTTTGTAGATTTAGTTTGAGTACCAATTACTTTGCCAGCTATTTCTTAATTAATAATTCTGCATGATAAGTACATACTAATTAAATTGTCTGTTTATAAATTAAGGGTAACGTGGCTTCACTTTGATATTTTACACTTCCATTACAAGTCTATAGTCACCATTATGTGAAGTATTACAAAACAAGTCAAGTAAGATGTGAACCCTTCTTAAATCAAGTGATATTAAAACATTACAAACACATTTTAGAAGACTATTTACCACTTTAAACTAATTATATATCATGTCTTTAGCTGCCAGATGGTGTTTTAGAGAGGAAGACATTTGTGTATTAATATGTTAAATCAGATTTGATATGTTGGAGCTTTCTTCCCACATAATTTATTTCTCTTCTTTTAATTTTTTTATGTTTTGTAATTGAATGATATAATTTTCATAGACGGAGGTATTGTTTTTTTCCAGCGTTGATAGACTATGATGACAGTGTTCCCAATGTCAAGTTTTGTCTTTAGATCAGTTTCTCCATTTTCATACAACATAGGATCACAATATTTGATCCACACATTGATCACGGTGGGTACATGTCAGCCAGGCATGTGTCAGCTGATCTAGAACTCTTATTCGTGGTCTAGTGACAATATACAATTAATGACTTTTAATGAGGTGGATACAAGGATTTATTAACCCAAGAATATTATATTTACCGAGGCCCCTTAGGACCGAGGTAAATATGTTATTCTTGGGTTAATAAATCCTGGTATCCACTGAATTGAAAATCATTAATTGTTTTATTATATGACACATTTTATATGTTGATTTTACACTTAAAATAAGCTTTTATCACGACGTTTTCTTTAGTTTCGTATGGTGGAAGACGTTGGAATGTTATATTCACTGCGCATTATGTCGCGTGAGGTGAATATAACGTTTTATCAAAGAACGTTTCGAGGGACGTCAGCCAATCAGATAAAAGAAATATTTATAGTCATATAATAATGTTAAATATACCTCAAGTTTCTGTTTTTATGTCAGTTTCTCCATTGCTATGCAAAAAAAAAAGTATTTAACATATTTAACATGGTGGAGACATGTCGGCCAGATATGTGTCAATTGATCATCACCTCATTTTCATGGTTTACTGTTTTTATTAAATTTTCATTTATAAAGTCAGTTTCTCTATTACCATACAACCCAGACTTACCATATTTGGTCCACTTACTGTTCAATACAAATAAATCTAGATTTATTTAGGAATACACGTACCCCGTTAAGTCCAATCCTATGGCACTGTGTGTTCTATGGGTCTGTGTATTCATGTGCTATTTAAATAATTTTCTATAATTTTTATTTACGGTAACAACTACGTTACCATAGAAACCTGATATATGTTCATAAGACACCACTTGTATATCAATGCCTATCAAGGAAATACTACATGCATTGTCTTCACATTTGTGGGCCTCCTGTTGTATAGGCGTGTGTGGTATTAAGTTTTAACATGTTGATACATCCATCTTACATTTGGTTTCTGTTCAATGATTTATTTCCTCTTTAGCAATTAATTTGAAATTTATTCACAAGGTCATAGACCATAAAATGTAGAAATTCATTTGTGGACTTTTACACTCTTTCTGTCATGGTATTGTGCACAAAAATACCAATTTCTCAGGTTTCTGTTCAATTATGTAAGTTCCCCTTAAGTTTATCATTTGAAATATATACACAAGATCATGGTCTTGGCAACCGCATTGGTGGCTGGCATAATGGCTAGCGTGTTCGCCTCTAGTGCGGTAGATCGTGGTTTTTGAGCCTTGGTTGATTGATTGGTGTTTAACGTCCAGCGAGCAATTTTTCAGCTATATTCAGGACGAGAACATTTAAAAATTTAAACGCCACAGGACTCGAAACAAGGAAAGGTGATGGGTAGGGACGGATAATTTAGCCAGTGCAACAGGTCTCCTATGGACCACTCATCATGAGCATAATGCTCATAATGAGCTGTTACACTGGGTTCTTTAACATGCGAAGAGCGTGGCAATCTCTCAACACGGGACCTCAGTTTTATCTTCGTCTCATCTGAAGGACGGGTTGGTTGTGAATTTATACATCCCGCACAACCGATGGATGCCCCTTCAAGCCGAAGAAGCTCTCGGTCCCATTTCTATACCACGGGGTTCCCGTGGGGTTGACCCCTTTTAGAGGACTAGTGCCGGATTTCATGTTCTGACTAGTTTTAATTTCACCAGCTGAAAGTTATTATACCCCCGCTCCACCGGAGGGGGGTATACTGTTTTACCTCTGTCCGTCCCAAGATATTTTTCGTCGCACTTTTCTCAACAACTATTGATGGCAAAAATCTGATATTTGGTCACAAGCTTCATATAGGTATGCCATATTGTGGGAAGCGTTTTTGAACCCGTCAGATTCTTACTTCTTGTTTGCCGACTTAGTTGGGTTTTATACACATTGAACATACATGTATATGCGGGGGTATCATAAGTGAGCATTAGCTCACAGTTCATCTTGTTTTCTACTGCTCCAGTCATAGTGTTTTATTTAGTATTAACTGGCAGCAGGGGCATCTGTATCCCATAGACACATTGCTATAGTGTTTAATTTAGTATTAACTGGCAGCAGGGGCATCTGTGACCTATAGGCACATTGCTATATAGTGCTCGGGATAAAATACTAATATCCTCACAACCCATGTTAAAACACTCAATACATTATGACTTCCATGAATTATTTCTGAATTTTTCATCAAGAATTGAAAGAGCTTTGTCCCTTGAAGAATAAAAAAAAAAATGTGAAAATGCTCTTGTTAGTACAGTAGTAAAATAGTGCCTCAACAGATTCAAATCAAATATAAAGATAAAGCTGTGTATCAAGAATGTCATGGTCGAGTTTGAAAACTGGAATTTTTCCTAAAGAATTAAAATAACAAAAGACAATTCAGGTTGTGCTTTTCTAATGATTTTACAACTTTCTGTTTTTTTAGTTACTGCTTCAGGAACGTCATCAGACATAATAAACTCAGGGGCCGATTACATCTCACGTCCTGACGATCATCATAGTACCATCAGATTTGATGTCGGAGAGGATACAAAATATTGTAAGGTGAAGGTCATTGATGATTCTTTGTATGAGGAGGATGAAAGATTCCATGTGATTTTGATTGAACCAATGGGAGGCAGGATCAAAGGTCAAAACTGGACTACAGTGGTTATTGAACCTGATTCAACAGATGGTATGTTTGAAAGTCTAGTATGGTACATTAAATGTTTAAAATAAAGATATTCATTTTGAATGGGATATCTTCTACAAAAAAGTGATATTTATATAATAGTTACTTATGTATAGGGCATTATCATGATTTATAGACTGCCTATGCATAAGTAACTATTATTTTTATTTCATTGAAGGAAATACGACTTTCTAAATAAAGGGATACAACTCTAAAACTGTCGTTTTAAAAAAGGGAGGCAACTCTAAAACTTCGAGCGGTCATTAACATGATAATGCCAGCCCGTATTATGATGTTAATGACTGGCGGATTTCTTTAACTCAAATTAATGCATGACACATGACCAATGAAAAAGTCGAATTTAGGGCTGATATGAAATGAATAATATTTAATAATCACAATTCTGTGATGTAATTGTTAGTATAATCTCCAGTAGTATTGGAACCAGTTCAATATGATTAGTATCAGAACCAGTTCAGTATGATAATATGATTAGTATTGGAACCAGTTCAGTATGATAATATGATTAGTATCGGAACCAGTTCAGTATGATAATATGATTAGTATCAGAACCAATTCAGTATGATAATATGATTAGTATCGGAACCAGTTCAGTATGATAATGTGATTAGTATCGGAACCAGTTCAGCATGATAATGTAATTATGAAAAGGAAGTTTTAAAAACAGGGATGGTCAACAATTCCACCAATATCATTAGAACAAGCAACTACTTCTCACCTCAAATCATTGAACACAAAAAACACACAACATATTATGTTTGAATTCTAGGTCTCGTCTTGATACAGCAACAAAAATGTGGCAGGACTAAACCAATTAATGGATAAAAGGTTTGTCAATATTTAGCCATATGTCACCTAACATAATCTAATTTCGGTCATCTGTACTTGGGATTTACTAGATATACTCTCATGTGGACACTTGTATTTATTTCAGAGCCTCAGTTTTACTTTAGTCACTTAGACTATCATGTAGATGAAAGTGCTGAGGAGTTACAGATTATGGTGATGAGAGCTGGCAGTGATTTGTCACAGCCATCTAGTGTAACAGTACGGTCTCGTCAAATAGATCCAATATCTGCAGAAGGTTGGTTAATTATAAATGCCATTTAGAAAAAAATTAAATTAAAATGTAGTTAATGTTTTAATAGGAATACATTTTCGTGGGTAAAATGCATGTATTGATGAAACTGATTTCAAACATAGTATTTTATTCTGTTTAACTTAAATTTAACAAAAAAATATGCTGAACAAAAAAACATATATCCAGTAGTCCTCCTTTTGTAAGACCACCATATCCAGTAGTCCTTCTTTTATAAGGCCACCATATCCAGTAGTCCTCCTTTTGTAAGGCCACCATATCCAGTAGTCCTCCTTTTGTAAGGCCACCATCTCCAGTAGTCCTCCTTTTGTAAGGCCACCATATCTAAGTCCTCCTCTTGTAAGGCCACCATCTCCAGTAGTCCTTTTGTAAGGCCACCATCTCCAGTAGTCCTCCCTTTGTAAGGCCACCATCTCCAGTAGTCCTCCTTTTGTAAGGCCACCATATCCAGTAGTCCTCCTTTTGTAAGGCCACCATCTCCAGTAGTCCTCCATTTGTAAGGCCACCATATCCAGTAGTCCTCCTTTTGTAAGGCCACCATCTCCAGTAGTCCTCCTTTTGTAAGGCCACCATCTCCAGTAGTTCTCCTTTTGTAAGGCCGCCATCTCCAGTAGTTCTCCTTTTGGAAGGCCACCATCTCCAGTAGTCCTCCTTTTGTAAGGCCACCATCTCCAGTAGTCCTCCTTTTGTAAGGCCACCATCTCCAGTAGTTCTCCTTTTGTAAGGCCACCATATCCAGTAGTTCTCCTTTTGTAAGGCCACCATATCCAGTAGTCCTCCTTTTGTAAGGCCACCATATCCAGTAGTTCTCCTTTTGTAAGACCACCATCTCCAGTAGTCCTCCTTTTGTAAGGCCATCATATCCAGTAGTCTTTGTTTTGTAAGGCCACCATATCCAGTAGTCTTCCTTTTGTAAGGCTACCATATCCAGTAGTCTTCGTTTTGTAAGGCCACCATATCCAGTAGTCCTCCTTTTGTAAGGCCACCGCTTTTGCAATGAAAAAGTGGTTGTTTAATAGAGGTGTCCTCTCTTGAGGGGGACAATGCTCAGTGCATCTAAAATCTGGCCTGATCAGAAGGGTCGCCTTTGGTGAGAGCTGCCTGGTAAGAAGGGGTTTACTGTATACTATATTTCCTATAGTAATTTTGTTTTATAGCTATAGTCGACTCTCGTTATCTCGAACTCGGTTGAGTCGAATTTCCGGTTGAGTCGAATTTTTATCGAAGTCCTGAACTTCGTTGTGTATAAATATATATAATTTGACTCCTGTTTAGTCGAATTCGGATGAGTCGAAATTTCGGTTGTGTCGAATAAAAGTTTTGGTCCCGAGATGTAGGAAGCCATATTATTTACATTTGTTAAGTCGAATTTACCTGTCAAAACATGTGTATTAGCTTGGGATTAAAATCGGATCACAGGTGAAACATCCGATCATTGACTTTGACATTTTTACCTTAGGCTATTTCACATGTTTATTTCATAATCTGTCAAATTAATTAGTGATAATATTTGAATTGGCTTGGTATTATGACACATGTTAAAAGTGTACAATCAAAGATTATCGATTTATAATAAGTGCGCTTGGGTCGGCATACATCAATGATTATTAAAAAAACACAACGGTCGAACGGAAGCGTTTTATCTATTGAATTACTTGTCGGAAATTAATTTACATTAAAGGAGATGTATAATTTCTCAATTTTGAGAAAATTTTACTCTTAATTAACAGTTGTAATAAAAGGGGAAATTTTTTTCACTTCCAACATGTCTTTCAGAATGTCTTCTGATAATACTGTTGCACGTGTGTCTGGTGAAAATTTCGCTCGAGTTGTCTCCCTTTCGTCGTTAAAAAAAAATACACTTCCGGTATTTCTCATAGCTCCTCTTGAGTCGAACTACGGTTGACTCGAATTTTTTCCATGGTCCCATCGAATTCGAGATAACGAGAGTCTACTGTATTTAAATCAATGTCTTTCAGACGTTTAAAATGTCAAATTATAAATTCAAAGATCCCATTGTCAACTATGAGGGACAAAACTTGTTTCTTTTGATAATGATGGTTGTGTTGTTGAACCGTTGAATATGTTAAGCATTCTTTATATATTTCTGAATGATTGTTTTTTCTGCTGTTTATTAATGTTTTATGATTACCAATTCTGTAGCTGGAGATGACTATATGGCTGTAAATAAGATCTTGAATTTCCCACCTGGAGTGAGTATAAATACCATCAGTGTCAAAATTCTGGATGACCTTGGACAGCCAAAGTTAGAGGGACCAGAAAAGTACCAGTTGGTACTGAGGATGCCTATGGGGGCTTCTCTTGGAAATCCTACTACGGCAACTGTTGTTATTGATGATACTGTATCAGATGGTAAGCATAAAAAAATAAACCTGTCCTGACTCCTGTCACATGATGTCATCTTAGTCATATCTTTTATTTAACATACTAATTTTTTGTTAAAAATAAACACAATTGTATCAGCGGCATAATGGTTATTGTGGTCTTCTAAAGTGTAGCAGAACGTGGGCTCGAGTTCAGGTCGGGTCAAACCAGAGAGTATTAAATTATTATTTACTGCTTTTCTGTTAAGCACTCACCATTAAGGAGTAAGACAAAAGACTGATTGGCACATCATTTTTGTACCAATGAATGTCCAAGTGTCTATTGGGTTCAAGTCCTTGGAGATCAAAATTTAACTTATGCAACTCTAAAAGGTCCCCATTAGAAATACACCGTATGACTTTTGAGGTCTATCCTTGGCAAACATCAAATTTAAAATGTTGCTCTGATAGGAATCATATTACAGGGGTATGTTTATATCTTACTTTAATATATTTATCGTATATAAAATGTTTATATTATCCTAGTAAATATATTTAACCTTTAACCTTTGTTATCAGATGAGTGAAACAGACTTGTGTGGGCCTCTTGTTAAACAGCTTTAGAAATATCATTTTTCATTGTAGCTCCGGTACTGACATTTGAAGATTCCATTTATTATGGTAATGAGAAAGATGGTCAGGTGACTGCTGTAATCGTCAGACATGGTGATATAGACCAGGATGCATCAGTACGATGTTATACCAGACAAAACACAGCTAGAGTAGCAGAGGATTATGTAGAGAGACCAGACACTGATCTATCTGTTGTCTATTTCTCACTAGGTAATTTTAAAGAGTGATCAGGGTGATACTGTGATTAAGGTCGTAGACTTCCAGCCACAAGACTAAACACCATTAACATGGGGTTCACACCAAGAAACCCACCTCCAATGTTAAGGTTTCCAGACACCTACCCAAGACTGGGCATTTCATTTGCCAGGTCGTCAGGGTTTTCCTCCCTTATTCAATTAGGCTGTTCGAGCACCTCAAAAGTGATATTTAAAGTCTAGAATGAAAAAAAGAAGTGAAGTGCCACCTGATACATACCAGTGAAGAACGGGAAAGACGTGTCATATCATAATAATGATAATTATATATACATATATATTTTCATAGATAATGTACTTATTTTAAAATTAAGTAATCCCTCTACCCGCTCATGTTGATCTTTTAATGTCCACTTGAACTTTAAGCTGATACTTATAAAGGACCCCATTGGAAATAAGCTGAATGGCTTTCATGGGCTATCCTTGGTGAGAAAGTTCTCAGCAGCTACAATTAGTGGATTGAAGTTTCAGTTAAAGATGGCAGTTTTATTTTTAACTTAACGAGAAATTTTTAAACACTTGTGTATGATGTTGAAATTTTTAAACCTAAGTATATTTTACCTTTTACCTTCTTAACTGACGGTTAATTACAGATGAAAAAAACACTTATATTTGAGTTGAGATCAAAGTTGAAGACGATCAAGAGGGTTTTAAACTCGCTGTTTATCACAAGTGTGTGTAAAGGCAAGTTTGACTTAATATAGGACTTAATGCTTAATTTTGGCCCAAAAATTCCAATCTGACCTATCAACCTCAAACCCAAACTTAAGTAAAAAATATTCAGTCAATGATAAATTGTTTATAACAGGTCAAAGACGTGCAGACTGTGTGGTAGAACTTATTGATGACAGTGATTATGAGCCTACAGAAGAATTCCGTCTAGTCTTAGGAAGTCCTAGTAGCTCTACGACTCGTGTTGCTTTTGTTGGCAAGAGAAATAATACAAATATAAAGATACGGAATCCTGAAGATGGTGAGTATTAAGAGTTCAAAGTGATCAGTTCAAGTTCATTAAGATACATAATCCGGAAGATGGTGAGTATTAAGAGTTCAAAGTGAACAGTTCAAGGTTATTTGGGTAGAATATATTACATAGGTGACCATAGATGATTTTGGCTATCCTGTTTAAGCCATTTTGTTTTATTGCTGCAGAAAACACTTTTATATTACATGTCTTTCCAACCTTTTGATTTTAAGCGTACCTGATGAAGGTTATTCAATAAACATACCGTGTGCACGAAATTTTATATCTATGTTTTTATTGTAACACAGGTTAAAGTCAAATATGACTATTGTTTCTTTTAGCGTTGATGAGTTATATACTTCTAAGCTCTAGCTCAAGGCAAGGACTTTTGTGTCCTATGGATACATTCTTTGATTTTTTATATTGTGGTCGACAGCTGTGAAAATCCTTATGTTTACTTTTAAGGTAAAATATTTTTTACATTTTTAGAACC
Source organism: Gigantidas platifrons (assembly GCA_002080005.1). Lineage (NCBI taxonomy): Eukaryota > Metazoa > Mollusca > Bivalvia > Mytilida > Modiolidae > Gigantidas > Gigantidas platifrons. The sequence continues at coordinate 141,876 of MJUT01028868.1, read as the reverse complement.
ATCTATAGAAATACCTAGTAGACAATACGTCATTAATGAGCCTATCATCAAAGACGATATTGCTGTGTTGAAGGTACCAGTAATTAGAACTGGTGACCTGTCAGGTCTGTCAGAAGTTGTACTGCAATCTAAAGATGGTTCAGCAGAAGCTGGGCGTGATTATAATGGTTTCTCAAAAGGTAAATATTATTATGTTGAAACTGTCTGTTACAGAAATGACCTTTGATGTTTAATGATAACTATGCTTCTTTGAATGCAGAAGATCGTAGGTTTGTTCCCCTGCCTTGTCAAATCATAGACGGTAAAATTGGTATTTGTCGCTTTTTCGCTAAGGAAGTATCTTTATGGAGTAAGAACAAAGCATGGTTGGCTTGGAGTCTAGAGAATCTCTCTGAGAAACATGTTCTTCCTGTGAACTGTTGTTTCAGTGATCTTGCACAACAAAAAAGTGTGTTGGTCTAGTACAAAGTGGACATCATCATCAAACAACAACAACTCACTTGACAGAATGTGTCCAATCCCATTTGCAACTTTTATGCAAATAAAATATGTTTAAACTAAACTAAACTTGACAGAAAATGCAAAACAAACAAAGATACATTTAAACCAGTGGAAGAGATGGAAAGATGTGTCATTTATTTATTTATTGTGTAACTCAATGTTTGTGTGCAACATTTTCAACATTGCACTAGTGCAGTATTACATTTGAAACATTTTCAACATTGCACTAGTGCAGTATTACATTTGAAACATTTTCAACATTACACTAATGCAGTATTACATTTGAAACATTTTCAACATTACACTAGTGCAGTATTACATTTGAAACATTTTCAACATTACACTAATGCAGTATTACATTTGAAACATTTTCAGCATTACACTAGTGCAGTATTACATTTGAAACATTTTCAACATTACACTAGTGCAGTATTACATTTGAAACATTTTCAATATTACACTAGTGCAGTATTACATTTGAAACATTTTCAGCATTACACAAGTGCAGTATTACATTTGAAACATTTTCAACATTACACTAGTGCAGTATTACATTTGAAACATTTTCAACATTGCACTAGTGCAGTATTACATTTGAAACATTTTCAACATTACACCAGAGTTGGCGAAAATCGGACCGACCGGCAGAATAACGGTCGGTCCGACTAATTAATGACTCGTGTCTGTCCCAATGTCCGTCACGAAAATATTTTCGTCTTTGTGGTCGTCCAGTTGGCGATTGAAATTTATTCACTCCCAGTTTCCACTGCCAATTGCATTAAATTCTGTTTTCAGTTTTATTAAAATGTCAGACAGAGACTTGAAATTTGTTTATTTATTCTGCCAGACCGACACGTTCCTATTTGTAATCGAA
>MJUT01028868.1:122203-133766 GCA_002080005.1 Gigantidas platifrons | reverse complement strand
GATGGGACAGGCATGGCTAGGGTTAATATATGACTGTATCCTCACTGAGAACGACAAAGTCAAACACGTCATATGATGGGACAGGCATGGTTAGGGTTAATATATGACTGTATCCTCCAGGTGCAAACCATCATATGACTGTATCTGCACTGAGAATGACGTCAAACACGTCATATGATGGGACAGGCATGGCTAGGGTTAATATATGACTGTATCCTCACTGAGAACGACAAAGTCAAACACGTCATAAGATGGGACAGGCATGGTTAGGGTTAATATATGACTGTAGTTCCAGCACATAAATAAGAATATCTGTGGGTTTTGTTCAGATTTTTAGCAAAAATATTTCATGTCTTGAAAACAGTAAAGTTAAATACTGGTAGTTGATATGATTGTGTGAATAGAAATGAAAGGACCCCCCTTTCAGAATCTGTTTGATTCCTGCATAGTATATTTTTCAGATCTTCATAAGAGAGTGATTTTAAACATTTAAGATATATATTTATTATTTGCAGTCTTGTAACCCTAGACATCCAGATTTCCTGAAAACTGGTCCCCTGTGTAGAGATCAAGAAATCAATGATACTCTGACTAAATTCCAGTGGCAAGTGGCAGCACCTACTACTCCAGATGGTGTTACTAGTCCACTTCAAGATATCATTTCTACAACATTCTTTGCTTCCACAAGAGGGATAACTCTAGATGGTGTCTATTTTAACAGTGGTTTGTATTTTCATTATGAAAAGAAAGCATAAGCAGTTGATGACCAACAATTCAACAGTACCAACTATCACCTCTCATCTTAACTCATTGAATACAAATACAAAATGTTTTATTTATAGTGGGATTACAGAACAATAAACATGATCATCTAACGAAATGAATTGTCTTTGTGGGAAACCAGAATAAATAAGTTATCAACTTATGGGAATCAAATATTGAACATAAAATGTATGATCATCAGTTGGAGGGGGTGCATGTAGTACTAACCATGTTAATAGTATAGGACCAGGTGGGAAAAAAGAGTAATCAACTCCTCTAGCTACTTTGTGTAATCAACTCCTCTAGCTACTTTGTGTAATCAACTCCTCTAGCTACTTTGTGTAATCAACTCCTCCAGCTACTTTGTGTAATCAACTACTCTAGCTACTTTGTGTAATCAACTCCTCTAGCTACTTTGTGAAATCAACTCTTCTAGCTACTTTGTGTAATCAATGCCTCTAGCTACTTTGTGTAATCAACTCCTCTAACTACTTTGTGTAATCAACTCCTCTAGCTACCTTGTGTAATCAACTACTCTAACTACTTTGTGTAATCAATGCCTCTAGCTACTTTGTGTAATCAACTCCTCTAGCTACTTTGTGTAATCAACTCCTCTAGCTACTTTGTGTAATCAACTACTCTAGCTACTTTGTGTAATCAGCTCCTCTAGCTACTTTGTGTAATCAACTCCTCTAGCTACTTTGTGTAATCAATGCATCTAGCTACTTTGTGTAATCAATGCCTCTAGCTACTTTGTGTAATCAATTCCTCTAGCTACTTTGTGTAATCAATGCCTCTAGCTACTTTGTGTAATCAACTACTCTAACTACTTTGTGTAATCAACTCCTAGCTACTTTGTGTAATCAATTCCTCTAGCTACTTTGTGTAATCAACTCCTCTAGCTACTTTGTGTTATCAATGCCTCTAGCTACTTTGTGTAATCAACTACTCTAACTACTTTGTGTAATCAACTCCTAGCTACTTTGTGTAATCAACTCCTCTAGCTACTTTGTGTAATCAACTCCTCTAGCTACTTTGTGTAATCAATGCCTCTAGCTACTTTGTGTAATCAGCTCCTCTAGCTACTTTGTGTAATCAATGCCTCTAGCTACTTTGTGTAATCATCTCCTCTAGCTACTTTGTGTAATCATCTCCTCTAGTTACTTTGTGTAATCAACTCCTCTAACTACTTTGTGTAATCAATGCATCTAGCTACTTTGTGTAATCAACTCCTCTAGCTACTTTGTGTAATCAATGCCTCTAGCTACTTTGTGTAATCAACTCCTCTAACTACTTTGTGTAATCAACTCCTCTAGCTACTTTGTGTAATCATCTCCTCTAGCTACTTTGTGTAATCAACTCCTCTAGCTACTTTGTGTAATTAATTCCTCTATCTACTTTGTGTAATCAACTCCTCTAGCTACTTTGTGTAATCAACTCCTCTAGCTACTTTGTGTAATCAACTCCTCTAGCTACTTTGTGTAATCAGCTACTTTGTGTAATCAATGCCTCTAGCTACTTTGTGTAATCAACTCCTCTAGCTACTTTGTGTAATCAATGCCTCTAGCTACTTTGTGTAACCACCCCCTCTTATGCAACTAAATAGTCTCATGCTTCTACACAGTTATAAGAGGTTCATTGAGGAAGTACATGTGACTTTTTAATGAAGATAATCCAATTTTCATTAAAATTATGATTACTTAAGCTAGGCCACTTGTCACAATTTTCAATTATTACAATATGTATAAATTGTTTATACTGTTTGCAGGTAGCCGTGTGAGATGTATAGCTAGAGCAGTAAACATTAGAGGGGAACCAGGACGTCCCTATCCGAGTGATCCTGTTAAGGTCAATGGAAAAGATGGAATTTGTCCTCCAATAGCGGTCAATACAGTTGGAGCAGAACCATTTACTGCCAAAATAAAATATTTAGGTTTGTCTTTATTTACTGAGCCTGATTAAGAATTAATTTATAACTTATGACAAGCAAAGAAGTTATGATTTGACATAATAGTTCATCTCAATGTTGAGTTGTCAGGTTATAATAGGATAGCCTGATCTGAAACCAGAGTGGATGCTATGTGGATAATCTGATTTTAGACCATAGTGGATACTATATGGATATCCTGATCTTAGACCATAGTGGATGCTATGTGAATAGTCTGATCTTAGACCATAGTGGATGCTATGTGGATAGTCTGATCTTGGACCATAGTGGATGCTATATGTATATCCTGATCTTGGACCATAGTGGATGCTATGTGGATAGCCTGATCTGAAACCATAGTGTATGTTATGTGGGTAGTCTGATCTTGGACCATAGTGGATGCTATGTGTATATCCTGATCTTGGACCATAGTGGATGCTATGTGGATAGCCTGATCTGAAACCATAGTGTATGTTATGTGGGTAGTCTGATCTTAGACCTTGGTGGATGCTATGTGGATAGTCTGATCTTAGAACATAGTGGATGCTATGTTTATAGCCTGATCTTAAACCATAGTGTATGTTATGTGGATAGTCTGATCTTACAACATAGTGGATACTATGTGGATATCCTGATCTTAGACCATAGTGGATGCTATATTGGTAGTCTGATCTTAGACCATAAGGAATACTATGTGGATATTCTGATCTTAGACCATAGTAGATGTTATGTGGATATCCTGATCTTAGACCAGAGTGGATGTTATGTGGATAGTCTGATCTTGGACCTTTGTGGATGGTATGTGTATATCCTGATCTTAGACCTTTGTGGATGGTATGTGTATATCCTGATCTTAGACCTTTGTGGATGCTATGTGTATATCCTGATCTTAGACCTTTGTGGATGGTATGTGTATATCCTGATCTTAGACCTTTGTGAATGCTATGTGTATAACCTGATATTAGACCATAGTGGATACTATGTGGATAGCCTGATCTTAGACCATAGTGGATGTTATGTGGATAGTCTGATCTTAGAACATAGTGGATGCTATGTGGATAGTCTGATCTTGGACCTTTGTGGATGGTATGTGTATATCCTGATCTTGGACCTTTGTGGATGCTATGTGTATAACCTGATCTTAGACCATAGTGGATACTATGTGGATAGCCTGATCTTAGACCATAGTGGATGTTATGTGGATAGTCTGATCTTAGAACATAGTGGATGCTATGTGGATAGTCTGATCTTGGACCTTTGTGGATGCTATGTGTATAACCTGATCTTAGACCTTTGTGGATACTATGTGGATAGCCTGATCTTAGACCATAGTGAATGCTGTGGAAAGCCTTATCTTAGACCATAGTGGATGCTGTGGAAAGCCTTATCTTAGACCATAGATGCTATGTTTGGAAACTGCAGCAGTCAAATCAAACTAAATACTGTAAAACTGATATTTGCTGCTTCTCACCTAAGTAGCATCAAGGAGAAAGAAAAATGAATCAGGATAATGTGTCAGAGTGAGTCTACCCACACACAGTTGTTTCAGTGAGCTATTCTAGCACCTTTAAAATCCAAATAATGGAGTTGGTCAAGTACAAGGCAGACATCATCATCTCATCAAATAATGGAGTTGGTCAAGTACAAGGCAGACATCATCATCTCATCAAATAATGGAGTTGGTCAAGTACAAGGCAGACGTCATCATCTCATCAAATAATGGAGTTGGTCAAGTACAAGGCAGACATCATCATCTCATCAAAAAGTTACTAGTTTTAACCATGATATAGCTAAGCAATTACAATCACAAACTCATTCCAACGTGCCATTTTATAATTTTCTCAGAAAAAAAAAACATAGGATATAAATGATATTTATGTTGACATTTAACATACATTAAAAATACATGTTCACATTAAAATCTGATTGGTGTATATATATGTTTTACAGGAAGTGATAATGGACATGACAGTGATACAGTAATCTGATTGGTGTATATATATGTTTTACAGGAATTGATAGTGGACATGGCAGTGATACAGTAATCTGATTGGTGAATATATATGTTTTACAGGAATTGATAGTGGACATGGCAGTGATACAGTAATCTGATTGGTGTATATATATGTTTTACAGGAATTGATAGTGGACATGGCAGTGATACAGTAATCTGATTGGTGTATATATATGTTTTACAGGAAGTGAGTATGGACATGACAGTGATACAGTAATCTGATCTGTGTACATATTTGTTTTAAAGGAAGTGAGTATGGACATGACAGTGATAAAGTAATCTGATTGGTGTGTATATTTGTTTTACAGGAAGTGAGTATGGACATGACAGTGGCAAAGTTTTGATTACTGTCAATGTACCACACCAAGATGGCATGTTACCTGTTGTTTCAACATGGCAGCCTTCAAACTTCGAATTTATTCTCACTCCTGATGCTTTAAGACAAGGACAGCATCAGTGTTCTAATCTACTGGACTACTCTGAGTCTCGTCCTGGGTTTGGTTTTGTCTCGAATAAAACAAAAAACTCATTCATGATCGGTGAAGTAGAGCCATACCAGAACAGTGAGGAATTGAGGACATCAAAGACTTTACGATTTTACAGGTTGGTTGTCAATCTTACTACAGTGAAACCTGTATAAACTGAACCCTGAATAAACCTGAATCCTGTATAAACCTGTCTAAACTGAACCCTGAATCCTGTATAAACCTGTCTAAACTGAACCCTGAATCCTGTATAAACCTGTATAAACTGAACCCTGAATTAACCTGAATCCTGTATAAACCTGTATAAACTGAACCCTGAATAAACCTGAATCCTGTATAAACCTGTATAAACTGAACCCTGAATAAACCTGAATCCTGTATAAACCTGTATAAACTGAACCCTGAATAAACCTGAATCCTGTATAAACCTGTATAAACTGAACCCTGAATCCTGTATAAACCTGTCTAAACTGAACCCTGAATCCTGTATAAACCTGTCTAAACTGAACCCTGAATAAACCTGAATCCTGTATAAACCTGTCTAAACTGAACCCTGAATAAACCTGAATCCTGTATAAACTAAAGTTTAAATATTAAAGTACCAATGTATGAAATCTTTGTTAACTTAACCTGCATAAATCAAACAATTGTCTATTCTGAACACAATATTGTTCCTAACCAAGTTTAGATATAGACATGTGTTACAGTGGATGATTCTGGTATTGTGAGCCAAATGAAAATGACAGTAAAAAGAGTTTTCAAAAACAACTCCTTCTTCCAGCAAAAAAAACCTCTTTAAATTTTTATAAGACAGCAGAATTAATATGGCTGTGTAATTGTTTTTTTCACAATAACATACATTCTCTTCGATCATAACTCTGCAATAATAACAATTATAACACAATATTCCTTGGCCTGCAATAAAGGTTGAGATTTTATTTTTGGTGGGGGGGGGGGGGTATTCAACCATACCCATTTTCAAACATATTGACCAAAAATGGATGACTTGGTGCAGTCATATCAAGCTGTCACCTGCAGATCAATGGCATTTTTAGTTGATCATTTGCAGAATGGTTCAGCTATATTGTTAGTACCAGGTTAATATATGAATTGTCCAGCTATGTCGTTGGCACCAGCTTAAAGTTTAAATGTAATCTGAGAGAAAAATCACATAGCATAAGTTATCACCTTCAGCTAAGGTACAATTGAAGCACACCATTGAATTTAATAGTTGGAATAAAAGGAGATTGATTGATTATTGCTTAATGACCAGTGAGCAGTTTTTCAGCTATATTCAGGATAACGGAATAAGATCATATGAAAGGGGTATTAACATAACTGATCTGTGCTAGATATAAAGTAGAACAAATACCAATGATTGACCCATTCTTGAACCCACTGCACTCCAGGCAAGTATGCTAACCAGTACACTAATGATGTGACTCTTCACCTTACACACTGCTTTACCACTGCTACCTACTACTACTTGTAAGAGGTTGTCCTATACCACTGCTACCTAATACTACTTGTAAGAGGTTGTCCTATACCACTGCTACCTAATACTACTTGTAAGAGTTTGTCCTATACCACTGCTACCTAATACTACTTGTAAGAGTTTGTCCTATACCACTGCTACCTAATACTACATGTAAGAGTTTGTCCTTTACCACTGCTACCCAATACTACATGTAAGAGGTTGTCCTATACCACTGCCACCCAATACTACTTGCAAGAGGTTGTCCTTTACCACTGCTACCCAATGCTACATGTAAGAGGTTGTCCTTTACCACTGCCACCCAATACTACTTGTAAGAGGTTGTCCTTTACCACTGCCACCCAATGCTATTTGTAAGAGGTTGTCCTTTCTTTCTTCCTTTTTAAAATGATTTTAGTGTTTTATTTATTTTATATTTTTGCAAATATTTATTTCAATATTTTAGCAACTTAGACTATGAATCTTGTGAGTGGACATTCAAGGGTGTGTTTGATATGACATCTCTGGTTACGATATGTGATGGACAAATAGCAGCTGATGGACAGGTAAGGGAGGTAACCCTTGTGATGTTTTAGGGTAAATTTACAGTAATATACATGTATATAAAAATGATAGAGTGAAACCTGTCTATAGTGGTCACCTGGGGGAGATTGACAAAATGACCGTTATATACAGGTGACCTTTATGTGAAGGGTTTTGATTTTTTGACAAAATATTGCACGTCAGTTATAAATAAAAAAAATTCATTACATCTTATGTTTTTAATAATGTTTTACTTGTTATTTTGTTCCTGTCGTAATTTTACTCTGAAATAAATTTAATGTTGATGAAATTATCTCAATATGATATGATTTGAATAAAACATACAAATAAATAAATAAAGATATTTAATAAACAAAAGTACAATTTCCAGTAACATGATGTTGAACTGGGAACGTTGTTTTCAAAATTGTAAAGAATCTCACATTTTCTTTAAAGAATGTTCATTATCTGGGTATGATCAACACCCATCTCCTCGCCCACAGCCCGATAACTTTTCCCAACATCACAATGATTTATCGCTTTCACTTTTTTGTCAAATTTCAAAGCTTTCCTATTTACGGATGTGGATGATTTTGACATGATGCACTAGATACAAAATATTTTTGGTAAGTGAATTTCTATTCTCGACGTAATGAATAAAAATCCCCAATAACGCCCGGGGATAAACTGTTCTTTATGTCATTTACGATTCTCAATATGCATGGTGTTTGTTTATTTAATTAATTAAATTAGTAAATATATTTTGTAACACCTCAGGATTTTTGGTACATTTGAGAAAAATACTGATCTTCCGAAATCACTTCCGATATTATTTTTTAAATAAAATTTACCGTTATGCATAGGATTTTACGCTGAAAATTACTTATAAATAGTGACCGCTGACCACATTGAACAGGTGACCGCTATATCGAATTAAAATATAGTAAAATGCACCGGGAGAGCACGAAAGTGACCGTTATGAGCAGGTGACCATTATATAAAGGTGACCGTTACGGCAGGTTTGACTGTACATGTAACTGACATTTAATTTGATATTTTATATTATAGGTCATAAAACTTTTGAGTATGAGTTTTGTACACATACTTCAAATCATCCAACCAGAACACTGCATATTGTATGCAATGTTTTGATTGGCTGTTTTTTCCAGTACGAGTACAAAAATCTCAGTCGAAAGTTTTATGACTGCAAGTCCAGATGTTGTGCATTTATATGACAGAGAAATCATTATTCAAAGTGATACATTGATGCAAAAATATAAAAATTATAATTATTGTTTAAATAAATAAATAAATAAAGGGGCCGTCGTGGTCGTGATCATATTGTAGTTGGATTTACAACTACCTGTGCAATCAGTGCCTATCACTACTAAAGTTGTGAGTGTGCATCCCGCTCATGGCGAGGTGCACTCGATACAACATCATGTGATAAAGTTTGTCAGTGACTTGCGGCAGTTTTGTGGTTTTCTCCAGGTAATCCGCTTTCCTCCACCAATAGGGAAGGAAATCCTTTCCAAGTCAGGTAGACATAAAAAAGTATGAATAATAGCTTCTTTCATGAGGTGTTAGACTAGATGTAGGAATTTCTTTCTCAATGTGTTGGATATACTGTCTGCTCTCGAGTGGAGGATAGCAGAAGGAGGGCAAATGATGTTGAATGAGTGAAAAATACTAAGTTTATTTTTATTTTGGGCAAATGGAAAAAACATTCTGTAAATAACATATAAGTAAATGTAACTTAATAATTGTGGGAAAGTATTTTTTTTGTAAATAATATGTAAGTAAATGTAATTTGAATAATTGTGGGAAAGTTAATGTCCTATATAGTATTCATAATTCAGTGTGGGAAACGACCGCTCGCTAACTCGCCAAAGGCAAGTGGAAATTTCAGATGGCGAGTAAGATCCACTTTATACTCGCCGATCTGGCGAGTAACAGTTGTAAGGCGAGTAGGAACTTGAAACCGGTTGCCATAACTGGTTACAGCTTTAAAATATCATAGCTCCCAAACAGTTAAATTTTCTGTTAACTGTGTCATTTATCCAACATTTTATTAATCATTGTACTCGATAAGAAAACATTCCGCCATGAGTCATGACACTTCATTTCTGTCAACAGAAAAATTAAGTATACAATCCCGACCCCGCATAATTTTGCCAAGGCCGATTTCACGATTAAATGAAATATTGTTTCATTACAAATAGATGTGATGACTTTTAAAATTAATGCAAATAAAATAATTTGGTTTTGAAATATTTCAAACGAATTCGTAGTGAAAACATAAAGTTAAATATGTTTCGGAACCGGGTTTACCGCGCATTAAAACTTAAAAGATGAAGACAACGAAATTGAGGATTAAGAGATCAACGCAGCTCTTAAGAGAGTGTTGATTCTTCTTGACCAAGTTAGTGACTTGTCAAAATCTGCAAATTAAATTGTTGAACATTACTGTATTGTTTATTTGGTATTTGTTGGCGAGTTTAAAAAAAATGTCACTCGCCAAACATGGCGAGCTCTATTTCATTTTGGTGAGTACTTGTTTCAGACAACTCGCCATTTTGGCGAGTGTTTGAAAAAAATGGTTTCCCACACTGTAATTCCAAAGTTTCATTGGACAAGTGACTTCATAAAAGACATAATCATCCGCTAGGTGTCTCGGAGCATTAAAACAGAATCATTCGCTAGGTGTCTCGGAGCATGAAGACAGAATCATCCGCTAGGTGTCTCGGAGCATTAAGACAAAATCATCCGCTAGGTGTCTCTGAGCATTAAGACAGAATCATCCGCTAGGTGTCTCAGAGCATGAAGACAGAATCATCTGCTAGGTGTCTCGGAGCATTAAGACAGCATCATCCGCTAGGTGTCTCGGAGCATTAAGACAGAATCATCCGCTAGGTGTCTCAAAGCATTAAGACAGCATCATCCGCTAGGTGTCTCGGAGCATTAAGACAGAATCATCCGCTAGGTGTCTCAAAGCATTAAAGTTTACCTGCTTTGGTTTCTGTTCAGTAAGCAAATCATTTGAAATTGATACACGTGTAGAGAACATTGGACACATAGTGGGGTTGATTGGAGTACTTCTACTTTAGCGGATTCTATCCCTAAACCCTAACACTAAGCCTAACCCAAACCCTAATCCAAACCTGAATCCTAATTGTTATATCCGCATGGTAACAAAATAAAAGGTTATGGGTCATGCACATTGATTATTACAATATCTGACTTCCGGGCTCTGCCAAAGTAGATTCTACCCAGTTGATTTTGGACATTAACACTTATTTTCCATTCTGGAGTTATGTCCCTTGTTTCTATGGGTGTAAGTTAGGACATCTGTGCCCTATGGACACACTTTTCCATGTTTTTTTTTATTTTTTATTTTAGCCGCTAGATATCAAGCAGTCATTCCTGACGATGAGGTTACCACTGTATGTATCCAATGTGTTCCACTCAATGGCAGCTGACCGAGGCTGGAGACATGTGGACACACAGACAGAATTAGAGATGACTTTTGTATATAACACTGCTATAATGTGGCAGGAAGGTATTAGATCATCAGATACAGATGGTCTTATAGGTATATTATATATTTATTAATTGGTTTGTTAAGGGGGGAACTGATACAGGTGGTCTTATAGGTATATTATATATTTATTAATTGGTTTGTTAAGGGGGGAACTTGATACAGGTGGTCTTATAGGTATATTATATATTTATTAATTGGTTTGTTAAGGGGGGAACTTGATACAGGTGGTCTTATAGGTATATTATATATTTATTAATTGGTTTATTAAGGGGGGAACTTGATACAGGTGGTCTTATAGGTATATTATATATTTATTAATTGGTTTGTTAAGGGGGAACTTGATACAGGTGGTCTTATAGGTATATTATATATTTATTAATTGGTTTGTTATGGGGGAACTTGATACAGGTGGTCTTATAGGTATATTATATATTTATTAATTGGTTTGTTAAGGGGGAACTTGATACAGGTGGTCTTATAGGTATATTATATATTTATTAATTGGTTTGTTAAGGGGGGAACTTGATACAGGTGGTCTTATAGGTATATTATATATCTATTAATTGGTTTGTTAAGGGGGGAACTTGATACAGGTGGTCTTATAGGTATATTATATATCTATTAATTGGTTTGTTAAGGGGGAACTTGTCTGAACTTACTTCAGTAGTCCCCCTAAAAGCCACTATGTTTGTAATAAAAAAAAGTGGTCTTATATGAGGGGGGATAATTTAGTAGTATTTTACTCTCTACAAATGCATCTAAAATCTGGCCTGATAATAGGGATGGCCTTTGTATGGGGATGGGGGGGGGGGGGGGG
>MJUT01028868.1:103326-122126 GCA_002080005.1 Gigantidas platifrons | reverse complement strand
TAATAAGGGTGGCCTCAATAGGGGGTCTACTGTAAATCTGTCCTGATAATAAGGGTGGCCTCAATAGGGGCTCTACTGTAAATCTGTCCTGATAATAAGGATGGCCTCAATAGGGGGTCTACTGATAATCTGTCCTGATAATAAGGGTGGCCTCTATAGGGGGTCTTCTGTAAATCTGTCCTGATGATAAGGGTGGCCTCTATAGGGGGTCTACTGTAAATCTGTCCTGATAATAAGGGTGACCTCTATAGGGGGTCTACTGTAAATCTGTCCTGATAATAAGGGTGGCCTCTATAGGGGTCTACTGTAAATCTGTCCTGATAATAAGGGTGGCCTCTATAGGGGGTCTACTGTAAATCTGTCATGATAATAAGGGTGGCCTCTATAGGGGGTCTATTGTAAATCTGTCCTGATAATAAGGGTGGCCTCTATAGGGGTCTACTGTAAATCTGGCCTGATAATAAGGGTGGTCTCTATAGGGGGTCTACTGTAAATCTGTCCTGATAATAAGAGTGGCCTCTATAGGGGGTCTACTGTAAATCTGTCCTGATAATAAGGGTGGCCTTTATAGGGGGTCTACTGTAAATCTGTCCTGATAATAAGGGTGGCCTCTAAAGGGGGTCTACTGTAAATCTGTCCTGATAATAAGGGTGGCCTCTATAGGGGGTCTACTGTAAATCTGTCCTAATAATAAGGGTGGCCTCTATTGGGGTCTACTGTAAATCTGTCCTGATAATAAAATAAGGGTGGCCTCTATAGGGGGTCTACTGTAAATTTGTCCTGATAATAAGGGTGGCCTCTATAGGGGGTCTACTGTAAATCTGTCCTGATAATAAGGGTGGCCTTACAGAATGGTCCTGTTCATCCTGGATTCACTAAATTTTATTGTCATGACTTATTGAGATGATTATTAAAAATATATGGAAGAATATCATGGTCAGATGTCTCTTTATATATAAAATCTTAGCTGTCTACATGTCGAAAGATAAAAAAAAAAACAACGTTTATTTACATTGATATTTTTAACCTTTTTGAAATAATACAAAAACAAGTACAGTGAAGCGTCTCTAAACCAAACCCTGGATAAAATAGAATCCTGTATAACCAAGCTTTAGATTAAATCCCAGTGTAGCAAATATTTGGTAGTTTCACCTGTTTAAATCAAACATCTGTATATTCCAAACACAAAAACTGGCACCAAGGATATATATACAAGCCAAACCTTTTGTTATTGGTATGATCTACTTTTAGTAATGCTGTAAATTAAAGTTTATAAAATCAAAGCTATAATTAGATAATTTAATTTGATTTGAATACTGCAATCTGATTGGCTGATCCGTGTGGAGAAAATTTTGGTTATGCTTGATAACCTGGGTTGTTATTGTGACATCACCAACATATTCGTTCGCCAACGACAAATTCAAATAGTCGCATGAAATAATCGTAATTAAAATCGAGGCATCATTAAATTTTGTTGTAAAAATTAAATTATAAGGAATTATATTTGAAATTTTTGAACAAATTATACTTGAATAATATGGTTTGGTACAGTTTATGCTTTTCATAAATCGCTTCACGGTTTATTAAGCGTATACTACCCCAAACCAGGTTATATTGTATAGCCTGTTCAAAAATTTGAAATATTCCTTCAAATAAATGAGAGGATTCTCTAGTTTGTATTTAATATCATGTGAGTTCTCATTTAGACAGAACATTTTCTTACATTTCCTTTGATTTCTAATCATAATTTTGCATTTTATATTTCTTGTAGACAAAATCTTCTCCTGTTTAAAACTTTGTTTGAAAGTGATAAACATACTACTATAAAGATCAATGTTTAAGTCTTCTAATTTAAATAGACAAGGATATAACTTACATCCAAAGTTTTAAATTATCTCCCTTTATTACAGGTTCTTTGTTTCCTGCTAGTATGAAGATCATAAACAATAGACTAGTAGTAACATTTAGAACAGAGGCCAGATTTAGGGGGCAGTTTGTCTTGAATTATCCAGGTAAGTAGTAACATTTAGAACAGAGGCCAGATTTAGGAGGCAGTTTGTCTTGAATTATCCAGGTAAGTAGTAACATTTAGAACAGAGGCCAGATTTAGGGGGCAGTTTGTCTTGTATTATCCAGGTAAGTAGTAACATTTAGAACAGAGGCCGGATTTAGGGGGCAGTTTGTCTTGAATTATCCAGGTAAGTAGTAACATTTAGAACAGAGGCCAAATTTAGGGGGCAGTTTGTCTTGAATTATCCAGGTACGTAGTGACATTTAGAACAGAAGCCAGATTTAGGGGGCAGTTTGTCTTGAATTATCCAAGTAATTATTATTACATAAAAACAAAACAAAGTTGAGGTTTCATGCAACAAATGACATGAGTTTATCAAAGGTAAACACTGTCAAACATATACAATTTTCTAAGTTGACATCTTACATGCATTTGAACCACAAGTGATAAAGTTTACCAGTTGCTTGCCCATGGTTGGTGGTTCTCTCCGGAACTCTGGCTTCTTCCAACACTAAAACTCGTCGCCATGATATAGCTGAAATATTGCTGAAAGTGGCATAAACACAATAAATCAAATCAAATCAAATCATACATATATTTGGTACTCATATCTAAGGATTCTGACAAACATGACATAGTGAACTTCAAGTAGTCAAATATTATATTTTATCCTGGACTGGTTCTATTTGAGTTGTTAAATTACATTGACTGGATACATTTTTTGTTATATACGGTCACTGACCAACATATAGCTTTTTTGGTACCTGATTCATGTAGAGCTACGGTAAGAAACAGTAACAGTATAAACGCAGACATCATAGAGGATAACATCAAAATTATTAGAACAACGCTTGTTTCTGGTCTTTCAGACAATTTGGCAGTTGTTTTGGACTTTTTAACATTGCAGGATAAACGCAATATACAAAAATGGTTCATTTGGCATAGACAACAATCCCTCACACACTCACTCATTGACAGTATGCAAAGTGCTGCATGGGTATAATTTCAGTTGTCTTAGTGACACAGGGAACATCTCAGAGATGATAAGTCATACCTTATTGTGTCCAGAGTTATCCTTGTCCTGTACTTTGTCTTAGTGACACAGGGAACATCTCAGAGATGATAAATCATACCTTATTGTGTCCAGAGTTATCCCTGTCCTATACTTTGTCTTAGTGACCCAAGGAACATCTCAGAGATGATAAATCATACCTTATTGTGTCCAGAGTTATCCCTGTCCTGTACTTTGTCTTAGTGACCCAAGGAACATCTCGGAGATGATAAGTCATAACTTATTGTGTCCAGAGTTATCCCTGTCCTGTACTTTGTCTTAGTGACACAGGGAAAATCTCAGAGATGATAAGTCATACCTTATTGTGTCCAGAGTTATCCCTGTCCTGTACTTTGACTTAGTGACACAGGGAACATCTCAGAGATGATAAGTCATACCTTATTGTGTCCAGAGTTATCCCTGTCTTGTACTTTGACTTAGTGACACAGGGAACATCTCAGAGATGATAAGTCATACCTTATTGTGTCCAGAGTTATCCCTGTCATGTACTTTGACTTAGTGACACAGGGAGCATCTCAGAGATGATAAGTCATACCTTATTGTGTCCAGAGTTATCCCTGTCATGTACTTTGTCTTAGTGACCCAAGGAACATCTCAGAGATGATAAGTCATACCTTATTGTGTCCAGAGTTATCCCTGTCCTGTACTTTGTCTTAACGACACAGGGAACATTTCAGAGATGATAAGTCATACCTTATTGTGTCCAGAGTTATCCCTGTCCTGTACTTTGTCTTAGCGACACAGGGAACATTTCAGAGATGATAAGTCATACCTTATTGTGTCCAGAGTTGTCACTGTCCTGTACTTTTACACATCTTAAATTCTATGTATATCAATGAGCAATACAAAAAAATAGCATCTCATCCGAGTTCAAGGTAATTTTTTTCTATTTTAGGATATAGGTCACAGTCGTCTGTATCGTGTGTAGAGAATCCTAAAGTGACTTTTACCTTGAGACTTTTACGTAGCTCTCCAACATATGACAAAGCAGACCAACTTTGGCAGTTTGAATCTGACTTTTCTGTAAGTATACCCTAACCCTAACCATATCCTTCGGAAATTAATATGTCTGTCCAGTGTCCATCTAATCAACTAGATTAATAACATAATGAAATTATTCTGTTGTTGGCCTGTAATCTTATATATGTTGTACAATAATACCCCCAGCTTAGCTATTCATAAAACTGGCCTCCCAAATTAGTTACCGGCCACTTTTTACGCCTGATGACTCTATTCATTACTGGTTTTATTAACCATGACCCTTTAAATGGTCACGGTAAATGAGTGTTCGACTTCTGGTCTGTTTTATTTATATCGTTTTCTATACTTATTATTTATTACAGACGATATAAATAAAACAAACCAGTAGTCGAGCACCCCTTTATGGTGGCCGATTAAAGAATCATAGTTAATAAAAGTAATGATTAAATTCAACATGCGTAAAAAGTTCCTGGTAACTAATTTTTGTATCCAGCTTGTGCCTTGTCCGACCGCAATTAAATTATGTCGGCTCTCTAATTTGACCTTGAACCTATTCATAACTATCAAGGTGTATTCGAATGGGATATCATGTACAAAACACATGTACTTGACTGTTTACATTATTTGCATATCGCCAATATCGACTCAGTAGCAATAGTTCGACTTCAAAGAGATTATATTTACGACACAATAATCCATTTTAACCCAGATTTTGTTCGTATAAGATATCATTTGTGGATAGGCGACTAACGGAGAATAAGTTTCAAAAATTAATTGCTTGTAGATTTTTAATTTCATTTATTGACAATGTAAGATTGCAATACAAAAAATGCATCTTTGAGTGTAGATATTGTTACTGGTTCGATTATTGCGATAAAGTTGAAATGCACATAACCAGATTTGAATAAAATTTTCTATTTATAATTTCCCCCTTGATTCAGGTCAGGTGTTCCTTTAAAGTATAAATTAATTTTCTGTACAAAGCAAGAAAAAAAAGAAAGAAAACTGAAAAACCAAAAATATGCATATTTCATTTGATTTAACAAAAATACTGATGATTACTTGTAAAAAAATATTAACCCAACGTTAATCTATTTGTAACTTAGAGATAAAGAGATGCTGTTGTTGAACCTGATCTACAGCAGTGCTATCTGTGTTATCAGTTAGGGGAAATAATTGACCATTTGTCCCCATTATTGTACAAGTTAGATACCGTACATTTCAAACAAAAGAACTGAGCATTATAGAATATGGAAAGCTTCTTTTTCCGCACTGGTACACAGGTAAAGGACTCGACGCCTTTGGCGTCTCGGCCTTCACCTGTGTACTCGTGTGCAAAAAAGAAGCCTCCCAGATCCAATAAAGGACAGTTCTTTTGTTTGAAATGTACGGTATCCTATACATGTTGGTTTGCCAAAGAATATGATGATACTGCACAAATAAAAAATAATATAAACATCTAAAAAGTTTGCAGAACAACACCAATGCATAACTAACATAGTAACAAATAGTTACTGCTTTAAAATGACAGAATTTTCGTCTCACCAAGAGACATTTTTATTGTCAAACTTCGATCTGTAATGTGGATCTAAAAGTGAAAATAGGGTGCTGTCGTGGTCGTGATCGTAAGGTTTGTTTACTTTTGATTTTTGTGTATAATGATATAAAGATTACACCATAGTATAATTGTTGTCTTCTTTGTAGATGAGAGATTATTCGGGGTTGTATAAAATCAACCTGTTGCCATGTATCACATCCCCAAATCAGCCATACAGACTACCACTTAGATGTCATCCACAACAGGTCATGACCTTTGATTTACCAATCAAATTCCAGCAAGTCAGTGAACCTGTACCATCAAAGTTCACCTTGAATACAAAGTTTAGGTTGATGAAAAAGAGAGAGCTTTGGCTATCTGAAGATCAAAATGAATATGAAATTGAAACAACATTTTCTCCAGGTAAAAATATTTATGTAAATGAAATACATGTTTACTTTTAACCGTTATATGGAGTGTTAAGTTTATTTGATCTGTGGCAGAAACTGTAGTTTATATTAATACATTTCCTTCTGATAATGACATATAGATGTGCTGTAACCAAGACAACACATTGTTGTATATTGTCATATTTTGTGCAGCATAAAAGTTCTCCCAATTGTTAGTTCACCTTGACAAAAACCATGTGAGCTTATGCCATGACATGAAGTTGATCCTCCATGGGGAGCGACTATCAGTGAGAATAACATGCTACAATATCATTGTGATATATGGATGTAGATCTGTACAAGCACATGGCCCATGAAATGAAAATGTTTGAGTTCCAACTTGGGTAAATATCCTGGAAGACTCTGACCTAGCAACCATACATTTCTCGAAGGAGAAGAACAATAGCTGTGGTATAGAACATACTATTTGAAATCTTTAGTAAATATCCTGGAAGACTCTCAGACCTATTATTTTTTGGAAAAATACCTAGCAACCATACATTTCTGGAATCAGAAAAACAATAGCTGTGACATTGAATAATTGGATTTCAATATCAGTAAAATCTTGTAAGATTCTGACTCGCACCAAAGGCCGCCCTTCTTATATGGCCACCCCTCTTTATAAGGCCAGATTTCAGATATGCTGAGATAGTAATATACTACTAGATTGCCCCCCTCAAAAGAGGCCTCTTCTCTTATAAATCCACTTTTTTAATGCAGTAGTGACCTTTTAAGAGGGGAACTTGCTGTACTTAATTATATTGATGTTTTTGTTTTATCAGAGAATATCTTGAAACATTTCCTTTTTTTCAGGTGACATTTCATATGGCAGAATAGATTCTCCTCCCCCACCCCCAAATTGATGCTGTAGTTTTACTTGTATCAGAGAATATCTTGAAACATCTGCTTTTTTCAGGTGACATTTTATACTGCAGAATAGACTCTCCTAGTAACCTAGGAAACGAAATTAGTCTGGGTATAGACAAAGTCTTCTTGTGTTCTGGTNCCCCCCCCTAATTGATGCTATAGTTTTACTTATTTCAGAGAATGACTTGAAACATCTGCTTTTTTCAGGTGACATTTTATATGGCAGGATAGACTCTCCTAGTAACCTAGGAAACGAAATTAGTCTGGGTATAGACAAAGTCTTCTTGTGTTCTGGTAAAGATGGCTACATACCCATGTATGATCCAGTTAATAAACTTAATGGTTGTGTCGGACCAAACGATAGGCTGGAACATTCCTTTAAGATTCTGGTGAGTCATCAATATAGCATATTGTTCAATAATTTTATTCGATTTGATTTATTGTGTTTAATGCCACTTTCAGCAATATTTCAGCTATATCATGGCAACCAGTTTTAGTGGTGGAAGAGAACCACCGACCATGGACAAGCAACTGGTAAACTTGATCACTTGCAGCTGCGAGTCGAGTGCACCCTTTTTAGCTCACCTGGCCATAGGCCATGTGAGCTTCTGTCATGGGTAAGCGTCTGTCGTCTGTCCGTCCGTTAGCTTTTCACATTTAACTCTTCTTCTCTGAAACCACTGAACAGATTTCAACCAAACTTGCCATAAATGTTCATTGGATGATCCCCTACCAGATTTGTGTTTTTGGTGTAGATCGGAAATTCAACATGGCCGCCAGGGCCAATAACGTGTTCTGATTGGTTGAAACCTTGAAAATCTTCTTGTCAGAAACCACTAAACCAATTGAATTGTGACTTGCAGGAATGATCACTGGGTGGTCATGTACTAAACTTATGAATCGTTTGCCGATCGGAGATTCAAGATGGCCACCATGACTCGACTTAGTTTAACATAGGTCCCTATGGAAAAATTTTTTAAAAGTCTTTAACTCTGAAACCAATAAGTCAATTTAAAACAAGCATGGCATGAATGGTCCTTAGGTGGTCAACTTTCAAAATTATGTGCAGTGACCCCGACCTCCATCCAAGATGGCTGCCGTCAGCGAACATAGTTTTAACATAGGACCCTATGGGAAAAATGTTTAAATATTGTTTCCTCTGAAACTAGTAAGTCAATTTATAAATGGCATGAATGGTCCTTAGGTGGTCAACTTTCAAAATAATGTCATGTGACCCCGACCTCCATCCAAGATGGCCACTGTTAGCGAACATAGTTTTAACATAGGACCCTATGGGAAAAATGTTTAAATTTTTTTCCCTCTGAAACCAGTAAGCCAATTTAAAGCAAACATGGCATGAATGGTCCTTAAATGGTCAACTTTCAAAATTATATCCAGTGACCCAGACCTCCATCCAAGATGGCCGCCATCAGCGGACATATTTTTAACATAGGACACTATGGGAAAAAATGTTTTAAAATCTTCTCCTCTGAAACCAGTAAACCAATATAGGGAAAATCTTAGTTTTTGGTTGAAAATCACCAATTTTGAGAATTGTGTCTTGTTTACACGATAACTTTAGTAAACATGGATAGATTTGAATAATCTTTGCATGTGGCTTGTAAGTATGTTATACATTAAGACTGCAAGGCTGCTTTCTATAAATATATAAAACTAAATATTATGCAAGTGCGGGGGGATACGTCGCGCATTCATGCGCTAGCGCTAGGCGGTTCTTTTATTTAGATTCTTCTCTGAAACCGTTTGGCCAAATGAACGGAAACTTGGTAGGAAGCATCTATGGAAAGTCCTCTGTTACGAATGCTCATTTCGTCCCAATCCGTTAACAAACATAACCGCTACATAAAATTCTTGTTTCTGATTGGTTGATTTCTAAAAAATCTTCTCCTCTGACACCGCTTAGGCAAATGAACCGAAACTTGGGAGAATGCATCTGTGGGAGGTCCTCTATAAAGATTGCTCATTTTGTCCCGATTCATTAACAAATATGGCTGTCATAGGCAATTCTTGTTTCTGATTGGTCGATTTCTAAAAATCTTGTCCTTTGAAACCGCATTGCCAAATGACCCGACACTTGGTAGGAAGCATTTATGGAAGGTTCTCTATAAAGACTGCTCTTTTTGTCCCGATCCATTTACAAACATGGTCACCAGAGGCAATTATTGTTTCTGATTGGTAGATTTCTAAAAAAATCTTCTACTCTGAAACAGCTTGGCCAAATGGACCGAAACATGGTAGGAAGCATCTATGGGAGATCCTCTATGGGAATTGCTCATTCCGTTTTGATCTGTTAACAAGCATGGCCGTCATAGGCAATTCTTGTTTCTTATTGGTCTATTTCTTAAACAGCTTATCCTCTGAAACGCTTGGCCAAATGATATGAAACTTGGTAAGAAGCATCTATGGAAGATCCTCTATAGAGATTGCTCATTTCGTTTTGATCCATTAACAAACATGGCTGCCACAGGCAATTCTTGTTTTAGATTGGTCGATTTCTAAAAATCTTCTTCTCTGAAACTGCTTTGCCAAAATGAACCGATATTTGGTGGGAAGCACCAATGGAAGGTTCTGTATTAAGTTTTCTCAAAGCAGAATGAAAGGTGAGCGACACAGGCTCAGCTCAGTGCTGAGCCTCTAGTTTAAATTGAGATCAGAAAATCATAAATACAATGGCGAATTTTATTTCTTTGATGTAGTCATTCTCATTGCTGATTTCTACTTTCAACAAATGATTAAGGATAAAGAAAACAGAATCATGTGATTGGTGAAATGTTCAAATTCCATGAGTTTTCGTCCTCCATATCAGGAGAGTCAACAACAAGCATTGGTTGAATCAAGACCACTTTTACAAGAATTGTCAATAAAATTTAAATGTGTGAAAATCTTTTACTTATTAGTTTGTACAAAACGAATGGTTTGATTTTTCACATGATTTCAGAATAAGCTATGAATTATTTTTTAGTTTTCTTTTTCTTGATCAGAAATTGTAAACATACAACTTTGTGTTTTAAAGGACCCAGGAGCACCAGATACTGTAGATACATCTCTAGATGGAATTAAATTTAAAGCTCTGCTAGCTAGAGATGATCCATCAGCAACATCTTTATTACAACAGCCTGGTGCTGATGGATTCTCTGTTGATACTCAGTCATTGTTTCAGGTAAGTTAAAGCTCTGCTGGCTAGAGATGATCCATCAGCAACATCTTTATTACAACAGCCTGGTGCTGATGGATTCTCTGTTGATACTCAGTCATTGTTTCAGGTAAGTTAAAGCTCTGCTAGCTAGAGATGATCCTTCAGCAACATCTTTATTACAACAGCCTGGTGCTGATGGATTCTCTGTTGATACTCAGTCATTGTTTCAGGTAAGTTAAAGCTCTGCTAGCTAGAGATGTTCCTTCAGCAACATCTTTATTACAACAGCCTGGTGCTGATGGATTCTCTGTTGATACTCGGTCATTGTTTCAGGTAAGTTAAAGCTCTGCTGGCTAGAGATGATCCTTCAGCAACATCTTTATTACAACAGCCTGGTGCTGATGGATTCTCTGTTGATACTCAGTCATTGTTTCAGGTAGCCATCAACTTCAATAAAAAAACAAAATACACAAAAAAACCGGATAAAATAACAGCAAACACAAAAAAAACTGTTTAGCAGACAACCTAACGTGGTTGATATATTATCAAATGATACACAGGAAAACGCATGTATGATCACTTTAATTCTTGGGTGCTTGACGTGTAACCGCAGATATTTGATACGTATTCAGGACCAGAACTAGTTCAACAATATCTTATATGATAGAGGAACAAGAGAAAGAGATAAGTCAGTCGGGGTAACTAGTTTTAACTGCCACTAGAAAAGTATGAAGAGACACAAAATTTAGTTCGGTAGAGACAAAACATTTGGCCTTTTGTATCGGCAACAAGTCACGTTGTCATTTCAAAGAAAAAAAAATCATGCTGAAAATGATTACAAAAAAAAACAATACACATTAAAAAAATATGTAAGCGTGTCAACAGGAATATTAAAAAAGGTTAAAAGTATTTCTTAAAAAAAAACAATTTAAGAGGATGAACAGAAATAGAAAAAAAAAACTGAAAGTATTTCTTACTAAGATATACATGAGTAAACATATAAATCCTATATTAAAATAACAGTAAACATATACACCCTATATTAAAATAACAGTAAACACATACATCCTATATTAAAATAACAGTAAACATACACCCTATATTAAAATAACAGTAAACATATACATCCTATATTAAAATAACAGTAAACATATACATCCTATATTAAAATAACAGTAAACATATACATCCTATATTAAAATAACAGTAAACATATACATCCTGTATTAAAATAACAGTAAACATATACATCCTATATTAAGATAACAGTAAACATACACCCTATATTAAAATAACAGTAAACATATACATCCTATATTAAATTAACAGTAAACATATACATCCTATATTAAAATAACAGTAAACATATACACCCTATATTAAAAAAACAGTGTCAAGTTAGACATTAAATAATCAAATTTGAGTGTGTGACTTTTTTCATTTAACATTGCTCCCTAATATAATATACACATCCAGTGATATGTAGAAGAAATGAAAAACAAAATTGAAAACTTTGCTTGAAAAGTGTAAAGAAGGAAGGTGTTATACATTTTATAATTAATATAACTTCACATTTTTGCTAGTGGTCTAGAATTTGCATAAGTATCAGGTGCGGATCCAGGATTTGTGGTTAGGGAGGGGGGGGTGAGTAGACGAGGGGTCTTGGGACAGCTTAAGGTCCCCAGTGGGTTCAGGGCAGGGGCCCAGGGGGGCAAAGCCCCCACAGAAGCTGTGGGGGTTTGATGAATTAAAGACATTTATTTGAACGACAATTTTGAACCAACCACACCATTTTTATCAGACCAAAAAAACTTGACTTTGAGTCTTAATTTTGTCGGATAATTGTTAACAGTATGCCCCGCACGCCCCCTCTAAATCCGCCTCTGAGTATATGTACTATAAACAGATAGTATAAACAGTGGTGGTCAACAATTCCACAAATCATCAACAAAATAAACAATAATATCTCACATCAAATCATTGAACACAAAAGAAGACATTGCCATATGACATTGGAAATCTAGGTTCTGGCTAGGTACATTCATTTGTTACTTATAGTCATATAATGTAGACAAACATTAATGTTTTAAAAAACACTCAAATGAAAGATAGAAAAATAATAAAATTAAGATATTTTTCACTCTTGTACACTTATTAGGCTGATAGTGACAGAGTTTGGTATCTACATTCTGTTTACTCATTGAAAGCAGGACGTAACAAAAGGGAGGTAACCTCAGATGGTCACAACCCACTTGAACCAAGGATTGGAAGGAACATGATTAGGATCAGAATAAGCAGACGATCACAACAGACAGCTGATCTCAACCTGTCCAGTAGTGTGGATACCAAGAACAAACAAGCAACATTGATGCCAACTTTAATAGGACTATCAATATTGTTGCTAATTATTTTGATTGTATTAATTGTTGTAATAAGAAGACGTAAAAAGCGTTCTTCACCTCCGCCATCACCAACCAATACTATTACGGTAGTCGGTCGGTCTGGTAAAGCAATGGTTGTTCAGCTTCCAGATTCAAAATCAACGGTTCAAAGGTCAGAAGTTTGATAGTTAAATTTTATTCAGGATTTTTTCACATAAGTGAGTTTGGTACATTCTAACCAATAATATTCCACCAAGTCATGCCGATTTTGAGATAATAAATATGTTTATTGATGATAAATATAAACTATCATTGTTTTTTTTTTTTTTATGAGAATGGATTTTTTATAGCAATATTAATACTACACAGAAGGCAAAGCCTGAGATGTGAGATGTAATGAACGATAGTATGTTTACCACAAATTTGTAAAAGTGATGTCAAAATAACGTCATGTTAGAAATCAACAATAGTATATTTGTATCACACTTGTTGCTTAATAATAGGTGTACAGATTAAAGGGGAAATTCACAAATAGTCAATAAAAATTAAGCTGTTTATTAATTTGTTTTCTTGACCGACATCAAAATCATTACATTAATATTTCATGTTGAAGAAAGATCGTCAGCTCAATACATGTACTTGTATTTACCATATATTGTCAGAAATATTTGCTCAGGAAAATCAGCTTTTTTTAAGTGTTATATACAAATCACTGGATAAATTCAGGAGACTGAAGGTTGTATACTAGTACATGTATTTAAACAAATTTAAATTATTATTTATATCTCAAACTTATATCATGTTGCAAGAAATACATCTATATAATATAATACTCATTTGTTAAAATAAATTATGTCAAAGCAGATATATGTTTTTGAGATTTTGATGGTAATTTTCATCCATTTAGTTTATTTGAAGTGCCATCTTATAGTTTGAATGTATAAAGGATGTCATTAGCATTATATATTACGTTGATAGGGTCACACCAAATTTTAATTTCTTTTCTTACTTTTTTTAATAAAAAATAAATAAATAAATTTTAAAAATTTTAAAAAGAAATTTAATTTCTTGTTCATCTCACTTTTTGTTCAAAAACTTCATCACTACGCATTTTTCTCTCTCATTTTTTGCTCTATTTTCCAACTTGAGTTTTATTAAATGTTTTTAATAAGAAGGAATTGGTCACTCCAGAAAGATTCTTTAAAAGAATAAGAAACAGAATAAAACATGCTTTACTCAAATGATCGATACTCTGACATCAGTTGTTTGTAAAATACAAATTTTCTAACAATTAAAATGTGAAGGATAATTAATGATGTTTAATAGAACCTAGACATCATTAAAGTATCCCTGCATGCAACTGTGCTCAGATCACCTCATACATAAATACTCATGGTGAATATCTCACTGTTGATTGGTTATGTATACTCATGGTGAATATCTTACTGTTGATTGGTTAGGTATACTCATGGTGAATATCTCACTGTTGATTGGTTAGGTATACCCATGGTGAATATCTTACTGTTGATTGGTTAGCTATACTCATGGTGAATATCTCACTGTTGATTGGTTAGGTATACTCATGGTGAATATCTCACTGTTGATTGGTTAGGTATTCTCATGGTGAATATCTCACTGTTGATTGGTTAGGTATTCTCATGGTGAATATCTCACTGTTGATTGGTTATGTATACTCATGGTGAATATCTCACTGTTGATTGGTTAGGTATACTCATGGTGAATATCTCACTGTTGATTGGTTGAGATCAATATACAATGTAATATGTTGATACTGATGATGAATATCTCACTATTGATTGGTTGAGATCAATATACAATGTAATATGTTGGTGTTCAGTGTGAAAGTGAAAGTGTAATTATTTTTTTTTGTGATTTATGTGTCAGTAGCTATGTTGTATTTTATTTTTGTGTTTATTATACCAAAGATTATTTTAATAAAAGAATGCAATCAAACATTTATGTTGCCAGTAATCCATTATACTAAAATACTCAACAACATTTGTAAATCATGTCATCCATTTTGTTTTTTATTTTGTTTTTGTTGTTTTTCATTTTCACAGAAGGGTAGAATACTTTGGCAATACTTACAATGTAACATTCTACGTAAGATAATTTTTAATTAAACCATAGAAATGTCTAAATAAGTAGATGTCTTGATAGCATTGTATTGTATTTAGCTTATATATTATTTATGATTTGCAGTTTAGAAATTTTAGCTGTATTCATGCATGTTAAATATATTTTTTGAATTTAGTAGTCATGACTATTAGAAATCAACACTTCAGATATTAATTTTGCATTGTTCATTTATTGTATATATACCTGACATTAATCATTTTATTGTATAAGTATAAAATTAAATGATACACAGAATTCCTGAAGATGCCATAAATATATTTATTTTGCTATATAACATTCCTTGTCAACTTTAAAGTGCAATTTTAAGATGCCATATTTTTATTTATTGTGCAGTCCTTGTTTGTTTGTCATAGTGCCTTTAGCTTTGCAGTTCCATAGATACACAATAGTTTTGTTAATTGATGTGATGATGATGAGTAATTTTAATTATAGATACAATCAAACCTGCCAAGACAGTCACCTCTATTAAGCAGTCATCTGTATTAAAAGGTCACATTTTTCTTGTCCTGACATAGAAATTACATATGAATTTAACCTCTTTTAAGAGGTCACCTGTCTTATAAGACCATTTTTTCTTTGTCCCAAAGGTGACTTCTTCATACAAGTTTGAGAATAAATAATAATAAAATAACTGTAGACCTTGAAAATATTTGCAGAGAATTAGGTCAATGGAAACTGGACTCTGTTTTATTGTGAATCAAAAATTGTTGTAAGGATAAAAAAAAGTTTAGAACATATTTTAGGTAGTGTTTGTGCTTTTTTTATAAGTTGATTATATTTGTTTATTCTTTTCATAAAAATGTTTTGCATATTTATACAACCAACCAATCATCTAATAGTAATCAATTTACATTTGGTTCTGAATATTAATTTGTTCACTTTGTAACAATCCAAAATTATGCAAATATTTAATATCTAGAATTGTTATTTTTTGTCTACATGTATACCTCACTACAAAATACAATCATAAAATACTTTAACAGATTTCTGGGATTATTTTGTTTTATTGTATCTTCATATCAATATTTATGTTGAGTGTGGTTATGTATGCCGTAATAGACTATGTATAATATGCAGTCACAGAGTGTGGTTATGTATACCGTAATAGACTATGTATAATATGCAGTCACAGAGTGTGGTTATGTATACCGTAATAGACTATGTATAACATGCAGTCACAGAGTGTGGTTATGTATACCATAATAGACTATGTATAATATGCAGTCACAGAGTGTAGTTATGTATACCATAATAGACTATGTATAATATGCAGTCACAGAGTGTGGTTATGTATACCATAATAGACTATGTATAATATGCAGTCACAGAAATGAATTCTTGTTTGTCCAACGATTGTCCTGTGATCTGTCATCCTGGGCAGAATTTCTCTATTCTTAAAATTAGAGGGAGACCAGCAAGTTCCAATATTGAGTCATCAAAAACATTGAATAAAAGCCTGATTTCGTAAGCAATCGTTAGACAAAAATATGTCTAAATAATTTTTTATTGTGTACTAAAAATACTGATAAATTTGTAGATTTTGTGATAGCCAACAATTACAAAACATCCATCAATTCTACTAGCTATAAAGTTAGGGTGAATTCAGTTCTTCTTATTATTGTCCCCGATGCTTTGTCGAAGGGGACTATAGAAATGGGTGTCGTCCGTCCGTGTGCTTTTTGGTTTCCAGATGATAACTTGTGAATGAAAAGTCAGATTGAAGCTAGGTTTGGTATGTAAGTGTATCTTATGAATATCTAGGTCAAGTTCGATAATGACAATTTTTCGACTATTTTTACTAGAGTTGTGCCCCTTTTTATACCTCAAAATTGCTAAATATTTGGTTTCCAGATGATAACTTGGGAACAAATAGTCAGATTGAAACTAGGTTTGGTATGTAAGTGTATCTCATGAATATCTAGGTCAAGTGCGATAGTGATCATTTTTCGACAAATATTACCAGAGTTACATCCCTTTTTATACTTCAAAATTGCTAATATTTTGGTTTCCAAATTATAACTTGTGAACAAAAAGTCAGATTGAAACTAGGTTTGGTATGTAAGTGTATCTCATGAATATCTAGGTGAAGTTCGATAATGATGATTTTTCGACAAATCTAACCAGAGTTACTCCCCTTTTTTTACTTCAAAATGGTCCTTGGATGGTCCCCTTTCAGAATTATGAGTGATACAGGCTCACCTGACCCTCTAGTTTACAGTAGTTTCAAAATTTAATCTTACGATATAACCTTGGCGTCGGGGGACCAGTGGCCAACAGCCTTTTATTCTTCTTGTATTGTACACCTACGAGAGAATGTGTAATATATATATAAATGTGTGTGTTGTGGATGTCCGTTTTATACATGTTTTATACCAGTAGATTGTGATTTATTTATTAACTATATACAATGTAATTACTGTATTTTCTAGACAGTTAGCCTATGTAGACTATATGTCTTAATTAGTAGGTCGATTCTCCATATACTTATATAGTAGTCTCCTTCTTATAAGGCCACTCTCACCAAAGGCCACCCCTCTTATAAGGCCACTTTCACCCAATGCCACCCCTCTTATCAGGCCACTCTCACTGAAGGCCAACCCTCTTATCAGTTCAGATTTCAGATTTACTAAGATAATAAAATACTTTTTATATGGCTACTTTTTCATTGCAAAATGGGTTGCCTTTTAAGAGGGGGAATACTGTAATGGGGAACATTTAAAAAAAGGTCCAGACCTTACAGTCATAAAACTATGATGTAATATTTATTTTGATCAGTATATAATCAGTATTAATGTATGTTATATGTTTAATCATTGCTGTGTTATTATATGATCATATCTGGAATTAAAAAATTAACATATTTTTTTCTCCAATATTCTCTCATGTCTGGCTTATCATTTTAAAGTAATTAACTGTATAATTTTTTCAAAAGATTTTTTGGAGTATAATGAGATATGAAGTATATATATATTGTAGGCTGTTTAACAATATACAATTACTGTCCTCTGTGTAGGGAAACATCCAGATTTGTCAACCTGAGGGGAAGACAACCCCCCGAGGGCCGTAATTGTTTTATTATATTTTTGCCAATGTTTTATAGGTTATCTCCTTGAGGGGGAAAATTGGGTTGTTCGGCGGGGAACAATAGGGTTGTTTCCCGGCAGCACAATTTTTTGCCAATGTTTTATAGGTTATCTCCCTTGTGGGGGAAATTGGGTTGTTCGACGGGGAACAATAGGGTTGTTTCCCGGCAATTATTTTATCATCACCTGACTAATTTAATCCAATCAAAATCTATCATATAGATTAAAATATAATAACAATTGTTTGTTTTGTTTTTAATCACTTCAGAGGCTAACACTGTCAAAACAATTGGCACATTTCCAATTTCAGTCTAATATTATATACTTTTTACAGAGTTATTTCTCTTTAAGGCAGTCCACAGATTCCTGAACAAAACCAGATTTTTATTGTTTACAGATAACAAGTAAACTACAAATATACAAAATGACTCTTTCCCCATTGCTTTGACCAGGAACCAGTTGTCCACCTCCAAGGGAAATAACTCTTGTAAATGTAGGTGATTTTTTAGAATCAAATTAGAAATGTACAAAATGGTCTAGTTCTAACCTATCATTCTGTATACCAATGCTATTTATATAACATGTAGAAGTTTATTTTAATAATTTTCTGTATCAAGCGTTTTTTGAGAAACATTTTTAGAAGAAATTTATTTAAACATGTCCATGTTCTCCATCAAGTCTATTTTTATTTATTTTTTTGATTGTTTTGTTTTGTTTAAGAATACTCGTTTGTTTCTACGCATATCTTTTTCATCCATGTAACAAATCCACCTTTTGTGGTGTTTACAATAAAGACATAAATTTAATATATGTATTTGTATTCATTATCCTAGAAGACTGACTGATTGATTGATTGATTGATTGATTGGCACTCTTCAAACATGTTATATCATATAGGTGTTTAGTGTGCAGGGAGTGTGGCACTCTTCAAACATGTTATATTATATAGGTGTTTAGTGTGCAGGGAGTATGGCACTCTTAAAACATATTATATTATATATGTGTTTAGTGTGCAGTGAATGTGGCACTCTTCAAACATGTTATATTATATATGTGTTTAGTGTGCAGGGAGTGTGGCACTCTTCAAACATGTTATATTATA